>SNQJ01S0026499.1:63457-75376 GCA_010110895.2 Picea sitchensis | reverse complement strand
CGAATTTTGACGGCACCGTTAAATTTGACGTGAAATTTTCGGCCGAATAATATTTCGTCCGAAAGTAATATTTGTTCGGCCGAAAAATTGCCGCTAGAAATTTTGGAGACCCGATTGTCACGAAAGTGTTACCCAGCTTCATGATTTTACCCTGCCGACATAAATTTGTCTCTACTTCGTCGCAAAAACATTCAAATTTAATAGTGACCCTTGGCGGAAGTGCATTGTCCCATGCTCTCTTTGATAGGGATTGAGAGTCCACTAAGAATGGTCTTGAGAGCCAATGCATCATTCTTCTTTCCTTGCCTTTGAGCTAGAAACTTTGACTTGTTCTTCAAAGGAACTAATCCACCAATGGTCACCTTCCAAATCGTTGCTCCCATTGTATTCAAATATACTCTCATCTCTATTCTCCAAGTAGAATAGTTTTCCTCATCAAGGATTGGTACTTCATCATCCATTTATGTGTCTATGGATCTCATTCAAGCTTGTTAAGGCTTGTAGTGAAGGCCCACTCTGATACCAATTGTTGGACACACCTACCAGACTTAGAGGGGGGGTGAATGAGTGTGGGGCTCTTTTTACCAAAACTTCCCTCTTACACAAAACTCCTTAGAGTTAACATTCAACATTTACTCATTTACTCATTTCTGTCATTTATAACCAATTAGATGTGAACATATATCAACAATATATCATCAGCAAATCATCTTTATAAGGAACACAAAGAACACAAGATGTATGTACAATTTTCTTTTTAATACGGACTTCAATCCTTGGAGTTTTTTCAGCAACAACTGAATAGAGTACAACTCTACAAGAGAACCAAGTTACTATATATGCAAGACTAAGCTTACATACTCAACATCAATTGAGATGAGGAAACAATACTCCACAGATATCAATCTATTATAGGTACGTGACCTGCTAGTAGTGAAACCCATGTGTGTACCCGCCCTGGCTCATTATAGCCCATGTATGTACACAGACAATCTATAATGCAACAAGCATATACTTCTGAGAAACTAGGGTGTTCTTTTGCTTCAAATACTCAAATCATCTGCAACCTGCAATCACATTCTCTTCTGTCTTCCACTGCCCAAATTGACTACCAGCCAGTCACAACACATCCAAGCTCTCCAATAGTTTACTCATGCTCCACAACCAATCATTATGAATTCTAACTCAATCATGTATAAGCAAGTAGTGAAAGTAGTATACCATAAAAATCATATCACAACTAAATCACAAGATTACTTCTCACTCCACCAACATAAACCACTTCATAGCAGCCATACCAAGAATGCCCTAAGAATTCACTACACAACAAGAAATACTATCCATCAAGACAATAATGTAACCATACTAGCGTCTCAGTGATAGATCTAAGCCCATAGAATGCATATCTAGAACCTGCCCCATCATCCAAGAGCTTGGCACCATCTCAAACACAAGTCTTCATCATTCCATCCACTGTATGCACCCTGTCCTCATACAGCTTGCGTGTGTACGTGCCCTGGCCCATTACAGCCTGCGTACACCTTAGAAACTAGGGTTTTTGAAGCTCCGAGACTTTTTCTATCAAGATCTCTGATTTTGTCAAAACTTTGATGCATCCATGAGATCCTCCTCATGATCTCTTTTTCAAAATAGATCTTCATTCATGCTCAATATATCTTCATGAAAGATGCTCTCACAAGAAGCTCTCATAATAAACTCTCCATCAATACTCCAAAATATATTCTCACCAGAAGCTCTCCATTTTATCCACACAAAGGATATATTTCAAGAGACCATAGCTATCTTATTTATACTTTCATCCTCTAGCTCACTTAATCCATTCTAGGTCACTTAACCCATTTCTAGGTCACTTAACCTATTTTCCTTATTTTAGGGTTAACCACTTTCCATAATTAGAAAGTTCTCCATTACTTTATCATTTAAACATTCTTTCTTGAATTTGTCACCTCACTTTATCATTTAAATAATATTCTTTGATTTTGTCACTTCTCTTTATTATTTAAATAATCTCTCTTGACTTTGTCACTTTACTTTAGCATTTAAATAATGATTTCTTATTTTCAATCGCTTTGACTTCTTTGACCATTTGGGGCTTGAAGCCTTCATGTGGGGGTACTTCAACTTCGTAAAGACATAACTCTCAAACAATGAGGAGTTATGTGATATTCCACATACCACCAGCAATGGAATGACAAGCACTATCCATCTAGGATAGTTTCACCAACAACTTCACTGATCTTCATCTCATTATTCCACATATAAGCATGGGTTATCCATCCACACTTCAAGGATAACTCAATCGTAAAGCATCTTCCCATGAGGCCTTTCACCATAAGGGGACCACTTTGGAGTTCATCCATTTGTGTACCTTATCAACCATGATAAGACCATTACATCAATCCAACTATGCATCATGTATCAATGACAACTCATTGATCCATCTTCATCTTATCAATGACAACTCATTGATCCATATTCATATATGCATTATCATCAAGGACAATACATATTACATCAATCATCAATTAATCAATCCTTTCGCATCAATCAAACAATCAATCACTTGACATCAAGCAATCACACTTTTGGCATCAATGACAACATGATCCAAAATTTTATTGTACATGATCTTACATTTTACTTGCAATAAAGGAAGATCGTTTGTTGGGGGTTTTCTCCCTGTATATGGTTTCCCTAAGGTATATTTGTTGTTTATGTGCATTCTTGTTGATCTACATGGTTATTGCTACTCAGTTATCATTTTGTTTTGTTGAAATGTATTAAGCTAGAATCAAAGTGTTGAAGAAATTAAAGAAATAATACTCATATTAAATCAAGCTCAACAATTTAACATGGTATCAGAGCTAAGTGTGTGAAAGAGCTTGTTGAAGTGAAACAACAAGGTACACACATATCCAAGAGAGATTGATCATTTTCCAGTGGGAATTCCATGGCATCGTCCATTTCTATCAGGGTCGAGGATAGGCTTGAAGGAGCTTCCAACTTCAATGTGTGGAAGATTAGGATAATGAATATCTTGCAGGAGCATGATCTTGAGAAGTATGTGACTTCAGTGATGGAGGAACCCACCTCTAATGTAGGAAGAGAGGCCTTCAGGAAGAATAAATGAAAGGCTAAGTGAATTATCTTTGACTCAGTCAAAGACAATATAATGCTAGAAATGACTTCATTAATGTCTGCCAAGGAATGTATGGATACCTTGGTAAATCTATATGAGAAAATGACACCGATTTATAAGAGGAAACTTAAGCACAAACTTAAGTATTTGAATATGGAGAAAGGTGAATCAGTTTCATCTTTCTGTTCCAGGATAGCCCAGATCAAAGATCAACTCTTGGTCACAGGTGTCACAATGGATGATGATGACTTAGTGCAGGACATATTTGATGGTCTTCCTTCTTCATGGGAGAATTTATTATCCAGCATGAGTGGGAGAGAGATTCATCCCATGTTTGAGAGGTTATGGCATGATATTCTCCAAGATGAGAGGCACACTACTACCAGGAGTGAGCCATCCAAAGAAGAGCATTCAACATTAGCATCAAGATTCAAGAGAAAGAAGAAAGTCACTTTCGAGAAAGGTTGTCAGAAGAAGATAAATACTAAAGGTACGTTCAAAGGAAAGAATCTTGATACATCTAAGATTAAATGTTTTAATTGCAATAAGTTGGGTCACTTTGCTAGAGATTGTTGGTCTAAGAATAAAGGTCCAAGGAAAGGGAAACATCATGCCTCAATTGATTAGGATGATAAATCCAAATGAAATAAAAAAAGTCCTTCTAATGAAAGAGAAAATAGAAAAGAATATTACTTGGTTTTTTCTTTATCCAGTACAGTTATCACAAGGTCAAAAACTTGGTTAGTAGATAGTGGTGCATCAAAGCACATGACAGGATACAAGGAGATCCTTTCAAATTTCAAGAAGAAATATTTTGCAGAGCAAGTTGAGCTTGGGGATGACAAATGTTACAAGATAGAGGGAGTAGGCTCTATCTCCTTCAGATTGGAATATAGGGTAAAGATTCATGTTGATGAATTTTTATATGTGCCAGGGCTCAGGAAGAATCTATTATCAGTTTCAACCCTTGAGGACAAGGGATATTCAGTAATCTTCAAGGACAAGAAGGCACTTTTGTGGGATAAATCTAGCCACTTGAATACAACAAAACCTATTGGGACTTATAGAGGAGGCCTATATGTTGTGACATGACAGTCAGTTTAGGCATTAGCTCATAATGAAACTAGATCCAACGAGTTGTGGCACAGAAGGATTGGTCATATTATTACAAAGCACTTCCAAATCTACAAAATATGGTATGTGGCATGCCCTCTATTTATTCTAGTAAAAATGAAATTTGTAAAGGATGCATGCCTGGGAAAAATATAAAGAAATCATTTCCTAGCAGTGATAGTAGAGCTCAAGTCATTTTAGATCTAGTTCATTCTGATGTGTGTGGCCCCATGTCATCTCCCTCTCTTAGTGGCTACTTGTATTATGTCATTTTTATTGATGATTGATCTAGAAAATGTTGCATCTATTTCCTTAAAGAGAAAAGTGACACATTTGATACGTTTAAGGAATATAAATCCTTTATTGAAAAGAAGACAGGGAAACACATCAAAACTATTAGAACAAACAATGGAGGAGAGTTTGAATCTCTCCAGTTTGAGGATTTCTGCAAGGAAGCATGAATCAAGAATCAGTTGACCAAGCCATATAAGCCTTAGTAAAATGGTGTTGTTGAGAGGAAAAAAAAGACATCATGTGAGGCAGCGAAAGCCATGATGTTTGACTAGGATCTACCAAAATCCTTATGGGAAAAATCTACCTCCACTGTCATGTATATTCATAACATGTGTTCTCATGCTATCCTGAAGGACAAGACTCCTGAAGAGGTCTTCTCAGGAACCAAACCCGAGGTAGGGCATCTAAGTATATTTGGGTTTCTAGTATATATTCATGTCCCTAAGGAAAAGAGGAAAAAGATGGAACCCTCGGGAAAGAAAGGTATTTTTGTGGGGTACATCGAGAAATCCAAGGCTTATAGGATATATGTACCAAGTTAGAGGAAGATTTGGGTAAGTAGGGATGTGACTTTCCATGGGGAAGCCACATTCAAGAAATCTAGAGAGCTACAACATGAATCAGAAGTAGTTCAACCAACTTCACCCTCTTTTGAAAATGAAGATTCAGATGATCAGAGGGTGTAGCCTCATTAAGGGCCAAGTGATGAGCCCCTAGAACCCGCTCAAGAGTTAGAAAGAACTCTTGAAGAACCTCTAGCCAAAAGGAAGCCAATATGTCTTAAAGAAACAGTCCAGGAAGCATAAATGATAGTTTCTCCCAAAGGAATTTTCAGGGAAAGTAAGAGGCCTCATAGGTATGGAGGCTATGTTTCATTGATGAGAAACATTAGTGATGTTGAACCTTCTTCATTTGAAGAAGAAGAAAAATTAAAAGTGTGAAAGGACATTGTGCTTGAGGAATACAAGTTTATTCTAAATAACAATGTCTGGGACATTGTACCGAGGCCAAAGGGAAAATCAGTGGTCTCTTCCAAATGGATCTATAATATCAAATATGCAGTTGATGGGAGTTTGGAAAAGTTAAAAGCAAGATTTGTAGCCAGAGGCTTCTCTCATAAAGAAGGAATTGACTATGACAAGACTTTTTCCCATGTAGCCAGGTACACCTCCAGTTCTTGATTGGAAATTACATCAGATGGATGTAAAAACAACATTTTTCAATGGAAAGATTGAACATGAGGTCTTTATGAAACAACCAGATGGTTTTTTACTATATAACAAATACACTCATGTATGAAAGCTAACAAAGGCCTTGTATGGTCTTAAGTAGGCTCCCAGAGTTTGGTATGACAAGATTGATGGATTTCTTAAAAGCCCAAGATTTCAAAAAAGTGATGTTGATGCAAATCTGTACTTCAACACAACATTAAACCAACCTATTATATTAATCTTGTATGTTGATGATATTTTTCTGACATGAGATGAAGGGATAATAGCCTGGTGTAAGAGGGAGATAATATCATAATTTGAGATGAAATACTTAGGCTTGATGCATTACTTCCTAGGATTGGAAGTGTGGCAAAGACAGGGTGAGATATTTATGGCATAAGGTAAATACACAATGTATGTGTTAAAGAGATTTGGTATGATGTATTGTAAATCCATGTCTACTTCGATGATTACCAACCTGAGGAAGATTCATGATTCTGACACAGGTTCATATTTAGTGGATCCCACCATGTATAGGCAGTTGATTGGATCATTGATGTATATGATCCATACTAGGCCAGATATATGCTATGAAAGGATTGCAATGAGTCAGTTCATGGATGAACCGAGATAGAGACACTGGGTGGTTGTAACAAACATACATATGTATAATATGTGAATACAAATAACTAATAACTAATAATTAATTATGAAGAGACATGACATATGAAATGTCACGTCTCTTATGAAAGGGCACCCCTGTGCGGGATATATATACAATCCCTCATTCCTCATTTGTAATCATCTTATTATATTATTCATTCTTATACAATTATTATTAAACATATTTACTATCCTTAAATGGATTATTGCGTATTGTCCTATTTATACTGGATATTTACATAGTGAACCAAGTTGGTTCACTATGTAAATATCCAGTATAAATAGGAGAGTACGCAATAATCCATTTAAGAATAGTAAATATGTTTAATAATAATTGTATAAGAATGAAAAATATAATAAGATGATTACAAATGAGGAATGAGGGCTTGTATATATATCTCGCACAGGGGTACCCTTTCATAAGAGACATGACCTTTAATATGTCATGTCTCTTCATAATTAATTATTAGTTATTAGTTATTTATATTTACATATTATATATATTTATGTTTGTTTCATTACCTTCCCCTTAGAAATGCTTGGTCCTCAAAGCATATTTATGGAGAGGCCTACTTCTTCATTCTGGCTTGCAATGTTTTGGCATGAATCTCTATTTTTTTGTGTTGTTAATATTGACGATACTAGACGATATGAGTGACGAAGAGTTGAGCAGAACTGTTGAATTCTGAAAGAGTCTGCCCACCCTAGTTCGATCTTCTGCGATACTGTGTGTTTATAGGATTCTTGTTTTGGATAATATTGATATTCTAACTAGTTAATATATCTACTCTTAGGATTTGAATGTCAAGAGTGAGCTATCATAATATCATTTATCCTTATCATACTTGTAGCATTTTCTTCTTTTGACTTTGATATATGACTTTATTCATGCGATGATGTTGCCTTGTTAATGGCCGACTTTTGATTAGTAAGTTTACCTAGATATTCCATTGTTTGTACTCCAACATATCTATATGTTTTTTCTTCAACTGGATTGGCATCTTCTTGAGCTTTAATGTCTGGATTTTTAAGTTTCTCTTCTTTTAATTTTCTGATTTGTTCTAGTAGCTCGAGATTGAGGCTTTTCGAATGAGAATTTTCTTCATTTTTTTCTGATAGGTTCTTCTCACATTCTTGATTCTCTTGTTCCAAATTCTAAACACATTATTTTAGAACCTTTGACTTCTTGATCTGTGTAAGTCGTTTTTTATTGTGTTCTTTTAAACGAGAAATTTCGTCCCTTTTATCTTTGATAACTTTGTCAAATGTTTTTTGCATTCTTTGCATTGCTTTTTTATTTTCTTGAAGTATCACTTCTGAGATATCGTTAAAGTCTTCTGGTGTTATGGAATCTGGATCCAATGTGATGTCTTGTAATGTTATAATTTTCTCCTTATAGGGGAATGTTACAAACTTTTTCTCTATGTTTAGTATGAAGGTACCTGGACTTTTAATCTAGGGTAATCCGATGATGATGCCAACTTCTTCTTGATACATAGTTGTAACATAGAATTGAGATATATACTCATATTCATCAATCGTCACTTGTAACTCCTTAATTCGAAAATACTCTTCCTTTCTAATTATATTCGTCTCTGGAATTACTAATTGATTTTCCAAATCAATATTCATATAATTTGCATTATAGTCCAAGCTAATAACAATGTTTACCTCTCTTCCTTGAATATTTCATTTTAATGTTGAAAACCTGCAACATACAGTTGGACAACCTTGATAAGTAAATCTTCCTTTTGTCATTTTAGAATTGTCCATTTGGTTTTTTTATAAATTGAATTGGACTTGACTATTATTATTATTATTATTATTTTGTTATCTTCCACCTTTTTACCTTTTAATGTTATCCTTTAATATAAAGTTAAATATTAAAGTTAAAGTTTTTAATAACTTATATCATTAACCTTAAAATTTTTTTTATGATTTATAAATGAATAATTTACATATATTTTTTAAAGTAGGTCTTTGAAATCTTAACCCTTATAAAAAAATTAAAGATTTATAAATTATTATTTTTTTAGACTGGGGCTTTGAAATCGTACGACCGTATGTTATAGTTTAAGAATTGGTGGGGACAAGGGGGACAGGTTGACAGGTAGTGTGCGCAGAGTTTGTCAGGCAAGTTTGTTGGAGAAGTGGTCAAGGGCTGTCGGGGAAGATGGCGATGGGAAAGTTTGTTGGGGAGTCTGGTCGAGGGGACAACAGGGTTTTATAAGGTTGGGGTTTGCGGTGGCTACGAAATTTCTGGGAAAGGGTTTTGGGTTTGCAGGAGTTGTTGGGAATGCGTGGAGGAATGGAAAATGGGTAGGGAATTTGCTGGGAGTTACGGGAATGGGAAATGGAGTGGAGTGTCGGGTAGTGAGCGAAAATGTCTGCGGGGGAGGTGGGTAGCTAGGAGGGTCTGTGGGAGACGCGGGTGTCTGTCAGGAAGTGTAGGTTGTGGGTGGTGTGTCAGGGGGTATGTGGTGTATACTGCAGAGTGTTGAGTGGAATGGAGGTGAGGTCGGGGTTGTGTGTGGGAGCGGGGATATCTAGGGGTTACGGGGTCAGGGTTGTGTGTGGGAGCGGGGATAGCTAAAGGTTACGGGGACAGTTAGGGGTTGCAGGGTAGTTAGGGGTTGTGGGGTCGGGGGGTTGCAGGGTAGTTAGGGGTTGTGGGGTCGGGGTCAGGAGGAGCAGATAGGTAGGGTTACAGGATAAGAAGGAAGGGTGAAGTAATATATTGTGTGTGAGCTGGGTTTGAGAAGAACAAAAAGGGGATGTATGGACTGTGGGGAGGGGTGAGGTCACCGGATTTTTTTTTAATTTTTAATTTTTTTTTGTGTGTGTGTGTGTGTGTGTGTGTGTGTGTGTGTGTGTGTGTGTGTATAGTAGTAAATTGTATTAACAGATTTTTTGATACTGGCAACAAAATGATCCTTCTTCAATTTTTCTTCGTAGTTGATTGTCTTCTTCTGGACTTAAAATTATTATTTTTTTTTTTCTTTTGGATTCAAAATTTTTTTACTTTTTTTTTTTCCTTGCAGCGGAAATCACTTTTTTTTTTTAATGGCCAAAAGCCAATGTTGGTCAAAAACTAGATCAGAGAAAATCTGAGACAATGGGTTTGGCCAAAAGCCAATAGATCGGAAAAATGAAGCTCTGATACCACTGTGGTGAACCAACCTAGTTCACTATGTAAATATCCAGTATAAATAGGACAGTACGCAATAATCCATTTAAGGATAGTAAATATGTTTAATAATAATTGTATAAGAATGAATAATATAATAAGATAATTACAAATGAGGAATGAGGGCTTGTATATATATCCCGCATAGGGGTGCCCTTAAATAAGAGACATGACCTTTCATATGTCATGTCTCTTCATAATTAATTATCAGTTATTAGTTATTTATATTTACATATTATATCTATTTATGTTTGTTACAGTGGCAACAAAGCACATTTTGAGATATCTCATAGGGACCATTACCTATGGTCTGAGATATACATCTAGTGGTGTTTTGTTTTTGCATGGATATGCAGACGTTGACTGGGTAGGAAGCCCAGTGGACCAAAAGAGTACTTATACTGCTTCAGTTTAGGATCTAATATGATCTCATGGTCAATTAGGAAACAAGGATCCATTGAACAGAGTACAACAGAGGCTGAGTACATTTATGTAACTGATCCTAGCAAGGAAGCAATATGGCTCAGAAAATTGGTTTCTGGGTTGTTTGATGACAAGCTAGAGGCTACAATGGTTCATTGTGATAATCAAAGTTGCATAAAACTGATAGAGAAACCAATATTTTACAATAGGTCAAAGCATATTGACATGAAATAACATTTCATCAGAGACATGGTCCAGAGAAAAATTGTAAAGCTACAATATATAGCCATGAGTGAGAAGATAGTTGATATCCTGACCAAGCCAATTCCATTGAAACAGTTTGTGCAGCTAGGAAGAAATCTTGGTGTGGCTGAGAATAAATCCCTTGCTGAGAGGGAGTGTTAAATTTGGAAGCATCAGTAGTCATTCTCCAATGAGAGGCCATGTGGGCCACCGTGAGGCTAGCTAGGGAGATTTGGGGAATCAACCAGTCTTAAGAGGTATTGAAAAAATCCAGGAGGAGCATACAACCTATGTGATTCAAACCAAAAGTCAGGACGAACGATATGTTATACGATATTGTGAGTCTATCCAAAGAAAAGGAATAAGCTTTGTAATTCTAAGACAAAATTCAAGATGTAAATCTAATGCAAAATTCAAGGGGAACATACAACCTCTGTGAGCATAGTCAATCTAGTGAAAAATTCAGGGGGAGCATACAACCTCTATGAGTGTAGACAAACTAGTGAAAAATTCAAGGGGAGCTTATTCAATCCTTGTGATCCATGAGCAAAAGTCAAGGCATCTAGCAAAAGTTAGGTTGAATGTACAATTCCTATGAGATAGAAACAAACAATCTTCCTTATGAAAATAATGTAAATGTATTGATCTAGTGCATTGGCACATGTAACATTATCCACGATGAAAAGAATTTCAAGTTTCCAAACTCAAGTTGTAAAAGTCGAGTTGCATGTCTAGTTCGAGTTAGTCAAACTCAAGTTGTAAAATTCAAGTTGCATGTCAATTTCGAGTTGTTTAAACTTTAAACTCGAGTTTCATGTCAAAATCTCATGTAGAATTACATGTCGAGTTTTCATGCCATGCAAATCCAAGTCTCAAGGGTGAGTTGTCATGCAAAGTCTAGTCACAAGTCTAGTTACAATTTGATTTGAGTTGTAAAGCCTAGTTGTAAATACATGCATGATGCTCCCTAATTCGAGTTCACTTTTCTCTCCCTCCTGCGCATTTTATATACAAAGTTTGACCCCTCTTCTTCACTCACTTGTTATGCATCGCAAGAGTGGAGGGAAGGAGACTGATTGTAGGTGAATGACAGTGGGTAGCATATGAGTCTGTTTTCTATTATTCTCACAGTGAGAAAGGGAAATGCTAGAGTTAATTTATTGCAGCTGATATACACAATTACAAAGGCAACAAAGTATAATTTACTATGTAAAAGTACAACAAAGGATTTTTTCTAGTAGTGTTGGTTTATAACAGTAGTAAGGGATAGCGAAGCATTGTTAAATTTGGCAACATCGATAATCATTCTCCAATGAGAGGCCATATAAACCACCTTGAGGCTAGCCAGGGAGATTTTGAGAATCAACTAGTCTTGTGAGGTATTGAAAAAAGCCAAGGAGAATGTACAACCTCTATGAGTCAAACCAAAAGTCAGGATGAACGAGATGATATATGATCTTGTAAGTCAACTAGCCATGGCAAAGGTAGAAGCCTTGTAAGTCTAAGACAAAATTCAATATGTAAGTCTAATGAAAAAGTCAGGGGGAACACACAACCTTTGTGAGCATAGATAGTCTAGTGAAAAAGTCAGGGGAATGTACAACCTCTGTGAGCATAGACAGACT
>SNQJ01S0026499.1:49756-63343 GCA_010110895.2 Picea sitchensis | reverse complement strand
CATACAACCTCTGTGAGCCTAGTCAAGCCTTGTGAGCCATGAGCAAAAGTCAAGGCATCTAGCAAAAGTTAGGTTGAACATAAAATTCCTATGAGCTAGAAACAAACAATCTTCCTGACATTGAAAATGATGTAAATGTATTGATCTAGTGAATTGGCACATGTAACACCATCCACCGTGAAGAAATTCGAAATTCCATGTAAAGAGTCGATTTTTAAAAATAAAATTTGCATGGCTAGGTCAAAGTCAAATTTGTCAAGTTTTTGTTGCATGTCATATGTTGCAAGTCACATGGCGCATGTCACATGTTTCATGTTTCATGTTTCATATTGCATGCATGTCTAGTTGCATGTTGCATGCATGTCATATGCATGCTGAGTAGTTTGCATGCATGTCCAGTCAAGGTCGAGTCATAACTGAAGTGTTAAAGTTCAGTTCTAAATCTGGTTGTTGAGTTAATTTCAGTTGTAAACACATGCATTCACTTAGGCTATTTCGAGCCATCTCCTCTCTACCTCTCCACTCCTATTTAATAAATAGGTCGACCCTCTCTTCTACACAATTGTTATGTAGTGTATGAGTAAGGAAGAAGAGTCATATATCAGTCCATAACAGAGTGGTAAATGAGTGCATATATCAGTCCATAACATAGTGGTAACAGGGTGCATATATCAATCCATAACAGAGTGGAATAATAGTCCATAAAAGGTTGTGTATCAGTCCATAGAAGGCAACAATAAAATTCCATAAGAGGAAACAATATCAACCCATATCAATGTTGGTATATCAGTCCAGAAAAGGCAAAAAAAGAGAACCCAAGCAACACATAGCTTCCTCCACAGTGTTGGTATATAAAAGAGGTATTATCAACAAAGTATCTCAACATTCTACAGGTCATACAATCAAGTCTAAGTAAACTTGGCGATCTCTTTGAGAGTAGTTTTTTCATGGTGGATATTTTGTAAGTGGTCATACATTATCTTTGCAATAAAATGAAATTGTTTGTTGGGGTTTTTCTCCCTATATAGGGTTTCCCCAGGGCACATGTGGTGTGAATTTACATGTTGCGAAAACTACATGGTTTTTTCTATGTAGTCTTGATTATGCTTTGTGATTCATATTAAGCTAATTTCAAAGTATTGTCAAATTTAAAGAATTACTTAAAGTTTACTATCAAGCTCAAAATTTAATATGGTATCAGAGCTTAGGACATGAATAATCTTGTTGAAGTGCAACAACAGGGTACACACAGATCCAAGAAAGCTTGATCAAGTTTCCAGCATATGGTCCATGGCATCCTCCATTTCATTCAAGGTCTAGGATAGGCTTGAAAGAGCTTCCAACTTCAATGTGTGGAAGCTTCGGATAACGAATATCTTGCAGGAGCATGATCTTGAGCAGTATGTAACCACAGTGGTGGTGTAACCCACCACTAATGCAAGAAGAGTGGCCTTGAGGAAGAGTCAAGAAAAGGCCAAGAAAATCATCTTTGACTTAGTCAAAGACAACATCATGCCAGCAATGACTTCGTTAATGACTTCCAAGGACTGTATGGATACCTTGGTAAATCTATATAAGAAACATGCTCCAAGTCAAAAGATGAAATTTAAGCACAAGATTAAGTATTTGAAGATGGAGAAAGGTGATTTGGTAGCATCTTGTTGTTCTAGGATAGCCCAGATCAGAGATCATCTCTTGGTCACTGGTGTCATAGTAGATGATGATGATTTAGTGCAGGCCATATTTGATGGCCTTCCTTCTTCATGGGATACTTTCCTATCCAGTGTAAGTGGGAGAGAGATTCAACCCATGTTTGAGAATTTATGGAACAATTGTCTCCAAGAGGAGAGTTGCAGCCTCCAAGAGGAGAGTCACACTGCTACCAAGAGAGAGCCAACCAAAGAAGAGAATTCATCATTAGCATCAAGATTCTAGGGAAAGAAGAAAGTCACTTTCCAGAAAGGCTCTCAGAGGAATTCAAAAACCAAAGGTATGTTCAAAGGAAAGATTAAATGCTTTAGTTGTAATAAGTTGGGTCATTTTTATAAAGACAGTTGGTATAGGAAGAAAAATCCAAGGAAATGGAAACATGATGCCTCAAATGATGAGCATGATGAATCCAAATGAAAAAAGAAAAGTCATTCTAATGAAAAAGAAACTATAAAATAATATTACTTGGTTTCTGCCTTATCCAGTTCAGTTTTCACGGGGCCGAAAACTTGGTTGGTCAAGAGTGGTGCATCAAAGAACATGATAGGGTACAAGGAAATCCTCTCAGATTTCAAGACAAAATATTTTTCAGATCAGGTTGATCTTGGGGATGAAAAATGTTACAAGATAGAGGGAGTAGGCTCTATCTCCTTCAGATTAGAATATGGGGCTAGGATTCATGTTGATGAAGTATTATATGTTCTAGGGCTCAGGAAGAATCGAATATCAATTTCAACCCTTTAGTACAAGGGATATTGGGTGATCTTCAAGGACAGGAAGGCACTACTGTGGGCTAAAGGTAGCCACTTGAGTACAGAAAAACACATTGGGACTCACAAAGGAGGATTGTACGTCATGAAAGGACAGTCAGTTCAGGCATTGGCACATGATGTGACTAGCTCCAATGAGTTGTGGCACAAAAGACATGGACATCTTCATTACAAAGCACTTCCAGATATGCAGAACATGGTATGTAGCATGCCCTCTATTTCTCTTAGTAAAAATGAAATTTGTAAAAGATGCATGCTAGGTAAAAATATAAAGAAAGCATTTCCTAGTAGTGACAACAAAGCTCAAGGAATCTTAGATATGGTTCATTCTATTGTATTTTCTCCCACGTCATCTCCCTCACATAGTGGTTTTTTTTATTATGTCATTTTTATTGATGATTACTCAAGAAAATGTTGGATCTATTTTGTTAAATCTAAAAGTGACACATTTGATAAATTGAAAGAGTATAAAGCCTTTATTAAAAAGCAGACAGGGAAACACATAAGAACCCTTAGAACAGATAATGGAGGAGAGTTTGCATCTCTCCAGTTTGAGGATTTCTGCAAGGAATCAGGAATCAAGAGATAGTTGACCAAGCCATATAATCCTCATCAAAATGGATTTGCTGAGAGGAAAAATAGGACAATTTGTGAGGCAGTGAAAGCCATGATGTTTGACCAGGATCTGCCAAATTCTTTATGGGAAGAAGCTACCTCCACTGTCATGTATATTCAGAATAGGTGTCCACATGTTATCTTGAAGGAAAAGACTCCTGAAGAGATCTTCTCAATAATCAAACCTGAAGTAGGGAATCTAAGGATATTTGGGTGTCCAGTGTATATTCATGTCCCTAAGGAAAAGAGGACAAAGATGGAACCCTCATGAAAGAAAGGGGTTCTTGTGGGGTACAGTGAGAATTCCAAGGCTTATAGGATATATGTACTAGGTCATAGGTAGATATAGGTAAGCATGGATGTGACTTTCCATGAGGAAGAGGAATTCAATAAATCCATAGAACTATAGCAGGAATCAGAAGCAGTTTAGCCAGCTTCACCCTCTTCTGAAAATGAATAGTCAGATGATCAGAGGGAGGAACCTCATGAAGGTCCAAGTGATGAGCCCCTAGAACCTGTTCAAGAGTTGGAAAGAACTCTTGAAGAACCTCTAGCCAAAAGGAAACTAGGATGGCTTAAAGAAACGGTGCAGGAAGCAGAAAAGATAGTTTCTCCCAAAGGAACTTTCAGGGAAAGTAAGAGGCCTCACATGTTTGGAGGATATGTTGCACTGATGAGAAACATCAGTGATGCCAAACCTTCTTCATTTGAATAAGTAGATAAATTAAAATTATGGAAGGATTCCATGCTTGAGGAATACAAGTCAATTCTAAAGAAAACTATCTAGGACATTGTGTCGAGGCCAAAGTACAAATCAGTGGTCTCTTCCAAATGGATATATCAAACATGCAGTCGATGGGAGTGTGGAAAAGTTCAAAGAAATATTTGTATCCACGGGCTTCACTCATAAAGAAGGAATTGAATACGAAGAGAATTTTTCCCCTATAGCCAAGTATACCTCCATTCAAGCTATTATTGCATTAGCTTCAGTTATTGGTTGGAAACTACCTCAGATGGATGCAAAAAAAACATTCTTGAATGGAAATATTGAACAGGAGGTGTTTGTGGAACAACCAAATGGTTTTGTACTAAATAACAAAGGCACTCATGTATGCAAGCTAAGGTAGTCCTTGTATGGTCTTAAGCAGGCTCCCATAGTTTGATATGACAGGATTGATGGCTTTCTTAAAAGCCCGGACTTTCAGAAAAGTGATGTTGATGTGAATCTATACTTCAAGTTAAGAGGGAACCAACATGTTATATTAATCATGTATGTTGATGACATATTTCTAACATGAGATGAAGGGATAATAGCCTCGTTTAAGAGGGAGCTAATCTCAGAATTTGAGATGAAAGACTTAGGCTTGATAGGGTGAGATATTTCTGGTACAAGGAAAATACACAGTGGATGTATTAAAGAGGTTTGGTATGATGGATTTAAAATCCATGTCTACTTCGATGATTACCAACCTGAGAAAGTTGCATGATTCTGATACAGGTTCAAATTTGGTGGATCCCACCATGTATACACAATTGATTGAATCATTGATGTATATGATCCACACTAGGCCAGATATATGCTATGCAGTGATTGCAATGAGTCAATTCATGGCTAAAATAAGATAGAGAAATTGGTTGGTAGAAAATCACATCTTGAGATATCTCAGAGGGACCATTACCTATGGTGTAAGATATACATCCAATGGTGGTCTATTTCTGCATGGGTATGTAGATGTTGTCTGGGAAGGAAGCCTAGTGGACCCGAAGAGTACTTATGGATACTCCTTCAGTTTAGGATCCGCTATGATCTCTTGGTCAAGAAGGAAACATGGATCCATTGCAGAAAGTATAGCAGAGGCTGAGTACATTGCAGTAAGTGATGCTAGAGAGGAAGAAGTATGGCTCAGAAAATTGGTTTCTGGGTTGTTTGGTGACAAGCTCGAGACGACGGTGATTCACTGTGATAATCAAAGTTGCATAAAATAGACAAAGAACCCGGTATTTCACGACGGGTCAAAACATATTGACATGAAGCACCACCACATTCGAGACTTGGTCCAGAGAAAAACTGTAAATCTACAGTACATAGCCACGAGTGAGTAGGTAGCTAATATCCTCACCAAGCCATTTCCACTAAGAGAGTTTGTGCATCTGAGAGGAAAGCATGTGTGGCCGAGAATGATTCCCTCACTGAGAGGGAGTGTTAAATTTGGTAGCATCGATATTCATTCTCTAATGAGAGGCCATATAGGCCACCCTGAGGCTAGCCAGGGAGATTTGGAGAATCAACCAGTCTTGTGAGGTATTGAAAAACTCTACGGGGAACGTACAACCTCTATGAGTCAAACCAAAAGTCAAGATGAAATATATGCTATATGATCTTGTGAATCAAGCCAAGGCAAAGGTAGAAGCCTTGTAAGTCTAAGACAAAAGTCAAGAGAGGGAATGTTCAACCTCTGTGAGCATAGACAGTCTAGTGAAAAATTCAGGGGGAACATACAACCTTTGTGAGCATAGATAAACTAGTGAAAAAATCAAGGGGAACATACAATCTCAATGAGCCTGGTCAATCCTTCTTAGCCATGAGAAAAAGTCAAGGAATATAGCAAAAGTTAGGATGAACATAAAATTCCTATAAGCTAGAAACAAACAATCTTCCTAATATTGCAAATGATGTAAATGTATTGATCTAGTGGGTTGGCATGTGTAACACCATCCACCATGAAGAAATTTGAATTTCCATGTAAAGACTCAAGTTGTAAAAGTCAAATTTTCATGTCTATGTCAAAGTCAAAGTTGTCAAGTTTTTTTTTAATGTTGCATGTCACATGTTGCATGTTACATGCATGCATGCTGCATATTGCATGCATGTCTAGTTGCATGTTGCTTGTTGCATGCATGCATGTCTAGTTGCATGTTGCTTGTTGCATGCATGCATGTCATGTGCATGCTGAGTAGTTTGCATGCATGTCCAGTCAATGTCAAGTCCTAACTGAAGTGTTAAAGTTAAGTTCTAAATATGGTTGATGAGTTAAGTTCAATTGTAAACACATGCATTCACTTAGGCTATTTATAGCCATCTCCTCTCTACCTCTCCACTCCTATTTAAGCAATAGGTTGACCCTCTCTTCTCCACAATTGTTATGCATCATATGAGTGAGGAAAAAGAGTGATATATCAATCCATAATAGAGTGGAAACAAGGCACATATATCAGGTCATAACATAGTGATAACACGACACATATCTTAGTCCATAACAGAGTGGAATATGTTGATGATTGTAGCTTTGTGAGACATCCTCTAGGATACATTCTCCTCTATGAATGAGTTGAGTCGACCTGAGAGAGATCCAATTTTTGGACATACCCATGTGATGGGGCATCATTATCCTTTGTGTGAGAGTTGATTCGTCCCCCAAGTGGTTGGGGCATCATTCTCCTCTAGAGAGTTGAGTCGCTCCCCAGTGGTTGGGTGTTCCCATGTGATGGGTGTATCGTTCTCCTCTATGTGAGAGATGAGATGATGTGGTACTCCAGATGATTCTATTAAGTATTACATCCATGTGGCTGAGCATAGGTGGGTGTGTCCCTAGTGGATGAGCACTAGTGGACGTGTGGATCCCTTGCTATATTGTCTAAGTGTAATATTTACCTGTAACCCTAATTGTGATGTAAAGGGTATAGGTTGGCCCCACCATATGTGAAAGATAATTAATGTTTATATTTATAATTAATTATTTTATGAGTTATTGAGGTCGACCCTATTGTTCCAACAAACACACCTTTTGTTGTGTCTGGTCTAGTATAAATATGGGTGATTTCCCCATTGAGGAAACACACACTCACACATGTAATTTCAGAATTTTAGAAAGTACATTCTAGGTCTGAAGTGTGCACCTCTCTTGGGCGCAAGTTTCAAGGTTGTAGAGCACCCTCTTGTGTGCATTAGGGTTTTATGGTTGGGGGATATTATATTGAGATTATAACAAAAGATTGTTGGGTTTTCTTCCCTTCATTAGAAGGGTTTCCCAAGATATTTCTTGTGTTCCTGTGCATGGTACTTCTTCTTGTGATCTTGGTTACTGCAACACTTGTGAATGGTGTAGTTTCATTTGTTTATGGTTAAAGAAAATGCTAAAATGAAATAAACCTCATGCTTGAGCCTAGCATAGTGAAAATTCAACATGGTATCAGAGCATAGGTCTTGAAGAAGCCATTGCACAAGCCTACAAATCTAGCCTTACTCTTTTCTGAAATCCATACGACCCTCGTAGGGTTTCTAGAAAATCGTATGACCCTCTCCTTTTTGGTTGTTCCATCACTTAACACTAAAACATTGGGGATAAAAATTGCATACGGGTGTACGGAATCCCTTAACGCACCTCCAAAAAATCTCAGATTGCAATTTCAAGAATTTTGGATTTTTGTCCCTAGGGTTT
Source organism: Picea sitchensis (assembly GCA_010110895.2). NCBI lineage: Eukaryota > Viridiplantae > Streptophyta > Pinopsida > Pinales > Pinaceae > Picea > Picea sitchensis. The sequence goes on along the minus strand of SNQJ01S0026499.1, from coordinate 55,809 downwards.
CACAATTTTTGGTAGAAATTTCAGTTTTAGGGTTTTTGCATCTCATTGAAGGAGATTTTAAACTCACCAGTGTTCTTTTGACTTTCAAGGCTTATTTTTGGCAGTCATAATCCCAAAGAAACCTAATATTTCTAGCCTGGCCTAGCCGTTAGGTTTCCTAACCCAGTTGGTAAGGGTTTGTGAAGAATTTGAAAATATGATGAACATAACCTTGGTGGAAGATAGGCTTGATGGATCAAGCAACTTCAATTCCTGGAAGTCAAGACTTCAGATCACTCTTGAAGAGGAAGAATGATCCAGATTATTTTAAGAATTACATGAAGATAAGAATATAACCAATGTATAACAAGGAAATACATAGAGATAATGTGGAGAACACAAAAATATAGTGAAAACTAACTTTTATAAATGTACAAGAGAGAAAAACATTGTAGAACACAAACTGGCAGAATGGGGTATCCTATCTCTGAAGAGAAAGAGATGTTGGCTACGCTTCATTTGCAACAAACTTTACATCACACTCCATTGCATGCTTAAAGGGACTCCTTCACCTCAATTATATATGAGAGAGTGAGAGGAGAACAATTCCCATGATGCATGTGGGAGAAATTGGACTAAGTTTATAAAATTCCATAGGCATGTAAAACACTAGGACTTCCAGGGCGGTCACCCATCCCAGTGCTACTCTAACCTGAGCGTTCTTAATTTTGGAGTTCTAATGGGATTCAGTGCATTAACGCTATGTTATAGGCATGTACATAAGACCACTAGGAAATTATTACATGATGTCTATAATTAACAAATGAAAATGGCATTACATTACATTCCCCATCAATAAGGTGAATATCATGGTTTATCAAAACCACAGGCTCAAAATGGTGATTCGGTGGAAAAGGTGGATGGCCACAAAGATCCATCTGGATCATTCCTTCCCCCTTAGGAAGCAACGGTCCCCATTGCGTCAAGTTCCCATGGGATATGGGGAGACTTCTGCTAAATCTGAATCTTGGTGTGTTGCTTGCCTTGTTGAATAAGTTGTCATGCTTAACTTGTTGAAGGTTGTCATGAACCTGTTAATAGAGGGGTTGGATCTGTTCAACCAATCTAGCTGCATGATCTTCCTAAGTGTGGGAGGACTTTGTCGGTGAAGATGCAACATGAAGAGTATGAAGGGTTTTGTTATAACTTTGATTGACTGGGCAGTGTGGAGGCACCCCCGTAGGTGCAGCAAGAACATCTTAGGACTCTTCTACAATCTTGTCGATTTTCTTCTACTAGATAGAAAGGTCCTGGGCTAAGGCTGCAATGGTTGCAGTGTCCTTCTATTCACCTTTTGATCATATTGTGAAGAGGATAAACTTTGCAGTATGAGAGATTACTTTGTGGCATTGTTTTGGTGGGACAATAGTCAGAACTACCTCTGGTATCCTGTATAACTAACCCCCTAGAATAACAATCACGCTACGAGGTCAAGACTCGTAAATAGCATGTCACCTACACATATATGGATGTCCTAATAGAACATCATAGACTTACAGTGGGGAAACATCACACAATACCTCATCCTTGAAGGGGTTGATGTCATAGGACATGCAACACTGTTGGATGACACGAAGATATTGACCTTAGTGAAGCCACCCGATGTTGTATGGTTGTAGGTGTGGTGTTGTTGGAAAATCCAACTGCTTGACAACCTCTACTGAGATTATGTTCTTTTGGCCTCCACTATCAACAATAAAATGTAGTGGGGTCCCCTTCACCCACATATGTGAAGGGAAGAGTCTCTCCCCCTCCTCAGGATCCTCTTCTAGTTGGATTGTTGTAGTTGCGATAATAGCAGTGGGTTTTTCATCAATGATCTGTCTCCTTTTATTATTTTTTGAATAAAGGTCCAACTCGGGATTCGACTCTTTGTGTTTGAGCTCGACCGCCAATTCAGTGTTGTGCCAAGGGTTTTTGTGGAACTCACACCACTTTCTGGTGTCTTTATTAGACTTCTTGTTACCCTTCTTTTCCTGCATCTGAGACTGGCTCTCTTGAGGTTGGCCTTCCTTTCTTTGTCCATGCTTCTCCCACTTACTTTGTTGCTTGAATTTCTTCTCAATTTTGACTGCATATCAATAAGCATCTCCCAGTGAGGAGATGTCCAAGAAATCCATCTCTATTTGGATGTTCCTATGTATACCACTGCGGTACTTCAAAACTATTTTTCACTCATATTCTTTGATACCCAACTTTGAGCGCAAGGTATGAAATATGTCGGTGTACTCTGGCACCGTATGGTCTCTTTTTTGACATAGAGTTGTCCATCTCATGTATTGATCATCATATTTTATGACAGTGTAGAAATCCTCTATTAGGGAATCTACAAAGGCCTCCCAAGTGGTTTCTCTCCCAAATAGTGTAGATTCATCCACGATGTACCTCTCCTAGTAATCATCCCACCAAGATCTGACACGGGGAAGGGATTTACGGAGCACAAAAGTGATATTTTCACTGTCATTAAATTTTGGACAGAGTAATAACCTTCTAGCATATTCAACCATTTTTCTAGAGAATTTGCATCTATCTGGCCTTCAAATAAGGGGATGTCAAAATTGACTTGTACCTTGAAGGGCGTCGCACTTGAAAAATGGTTTCTTGTTGAAGATGCCTCAGCTGCTGTCATCAGTAGTCTTCGAAGGATCTGAGCGAAGTTGTCCATCATCTCATTTCTTTGTCACACAAGGGCATCCTCGAGAAACATCTTGAAAGGATATCCTTCTCTGTCATCTCTCTTTTCTTCTACCATGGGAGGTCGCTTGGTCTAGCGAGAGTGGTTGTCCTCAAGCGAAACTAGCTCGAGACCCAAATATCTATACCCTGACCTTGTCATGGACTTGCTCTGAGAAATGACAAGGATCCGATTTCTCTGATCTAGATTATTTTAAGAATGACATGAAGACAAGAATATAACCATTGTATAACAAGGAAATACATAGAGATAATGTGGAGAACACAAAAATATAGTGAAAACCAACTTCTATTAATGAACAAGAGAGAAAAACACTTTAGGACACAAACTAACAGAATGGGGAAGCCTATCTCTGAAAAGAAAGAGATGTTGGGTATGCTTCATTCGCAACAAGCTTTACATCACACTCCATTACATGCTTAAAGGGACTCCTTCACCTCAATTATATACGAGAGAGTGAGAGGAGAACAATTCCCATGATGCATGTGGGATAAATTGGACTAAGTTTATAAAATTCCATAGGCATGTAAAACACTAAGACTTCCCAGGCAGTCACCCATCCTAGTGCTACTCTATCATGAGCATGCTTAACTATGGAGTTTTAATGGGATCTAGTGCATTAACACTATGTTGTAGGCATGTACATAAGACCATTAGGAAATCATTACATGATGTCTATAATTAACAAATGAATATGACATTACATTACATTCCCTATCAAAAGGGTGAATATCATGGTTTATCAAAGCCACAAGCTCAAAATGGTGATTCAGTGGAAAAGGTGGATGGCCATTAAGATCCATATAGATAAAATACCTATTGAGTTTGATACAAAAGGATTTACCAGAGATAGCTACCTATGAAGAGAAGGAAGAAATGAAGGAATGTGATGTCAAGGAAAGGAAGATAATCATTTACTCAGTAAGAGATCATCACTTACCTCGTATTTCCAACTTGAAGACAACTTATGAAATGTATGAAGCATTGAAGAATATGTTTGAGAGTAACAACACACTCAGAGCTCTTACATTGAAGGGCCAACTTCAAAATATCAAGATGACAAAAGGTGACACCATTTCTATCTTCTTCATGAAGATTTCAGAGATTAGAGATCAACTAGGTGTCATTGGATAAATCATATTAGATAGATAACTTGTATTGACCACTCTCAATGCTCTTCCAAAACATTGGAAACCATTTCTTCAAAGTATCAGTGGTAGAGAACAACTACCTACTTTTGATCATCTATGGACAAACTATACCCAGGAAGAAATCAGACTTATAGCTAGAGGACTGGAAGACTCCTCTCATGATGAAAATTATTCTCTTGCCCTTCATACAAATAAAGGAGGAAGAAATAAAGGAAACTTCAGTCAAACATTCAAAGACGTGAAGACTTCATCAGCTTCAGGTTATGATCATAGAAAAGACATGTCAAATATCTAGTGATTTAGATGTGACAAGTATGGACACTTTATGAGAAATTTTCCTACCATGAAGAGAGGAAGATAATATGATTCCACTGCTGACATGGATCCATACCCACCTCAGAGAGATGAAGACATGAGAGATGACGATTTCTTCCTCTGGCCTTTCTCGTGAGGACCAAATACAAAATTGAGAATGACTATAGACTAGGGTAAGTTTTGTACTACATTCCTTATTTGATTTAATCATTAACCTTTAGTTGCTTGCATTCTGATAATGAAGGGTATTATCCATGGTATGGGAGCCCTCTTGTCTTGGACCATTATCCCTGGTACAAGAGTCCAAATTTTCTTGGTTGATTATTATCCTAGTATGAGAGGCCAGTATAGTACTGTAGAGTCAATAGAGGAACTGAGAAGACATGAGATGTCTCCAGGTTAGAAACATAAAAAAATAAGATATTTATCCTTCAAACTTCAGAGGGAGTCACTTGACTTAGAGGGAGGAAAAATATTTGAGAAGAAAGAAGAGACAGTACCTTCTCCCCCTTCAACAATTCAGCGGGAGACAACCATTATTTCATTTGATCCATTTGTTCCATTTTCTCCAGTTGATATCCTTAGAGACAATGCAGTAGGCCATAAAAGGCCTTCCTGGCCTCGACAAACTCTGTAGGAGGTAGAGGGGCATGCAGCTCCTTGAGACACATTCCAAGAGAGAAAGAAACCAAAGATATTTTCTAGCTATTTTTCAACCATGAGCCACATCATTAATACTGAGCCTTCTTGTCATGGAGAAGCAGTAGGTCAGCAGGTATGGAAAGATTCCATGGTAGAAGAGTATCAATCCATCATGAAGAATGATGTGTGGGATATTATTCCGAGATCAGAAGGGAATTCTGTAGTGACTTCCAAGTGGATCTATAAGATCAAGAATGTAGCTGATGGAAGTATCGAGAAATACAAAGAGAGATTTGTATCCAGAGAAATCTCACAGGTGGAGGGAATTGATTATGAGGAGACATTTTCTCCAGTAGCCCATTACACTTCCATATGAAGAGATATTTGTATCCAGAGGATTCTCACAGGTGGAGGGAATTGATTATGAGGAGAAATTTTCTCCAGTAGCCCAATACACTTCCATCCATACTATCATTTCACTAGATGCATACATGGGTTGGAAACTACATCAGATGGATGTAAAGACATTATTTCTCAATGGTGATATTGAGGAATAATTTTACATCGAGCAACCAGAGGGATTCATGATACACGACAAGAAATCTGATGTGTGCAGGTTGAAGAAATCCCTATATGGACTAAAGCAAGCACCTTGTGCTTAGTACAAGAATATGGATGGATTATTGATGAGTTTGGGATTCATAAAGAGTGTTGTTGATCCAAACCTATATTATCACATTGTTGGTGACGAGTTCCAGATCTTGGTCCTGTATGTGGATGAATTATTCCTCACCGGTTCAGAAAGACTTATTGTCAAATGCAAGCGAGCATTGACTTCTTAATTCAAGATGAAGGATCTAGGAATGATGCACTACTTCTTGGGACTAGAAGTATGACAGAGGATTTATGAGATTTTCCTGAGTCAAGGAAAATATGCAGTGGAGATATTGAATAAGTTCAGTATGATAGACTGCAAATCCATGCCTACACCGATGGTGATATATTTGAAGAAAATGAATGATGCTTCTACTGATTCAGGCGATATTGATCCACATTTATACCGACAAATGATTGGATCATTGATGTATCTGGTTAACACCAAACTTAATATATGCTATGCAGTGAATGTACTAAGTCAGCCGAGATAGACTCACTGGATAGCAGCAAAACATGTATTGAGATATCTACGAGGCACAGTTGGATATGGCCTG
>SNQJ01S0026499.1:12585-41824 GCA_010110895.2 Picea sitchensis | reverse complement strand
ATCCGTACTTTATGTTTTTAAGAAATATTAATATAATATTTCTTTTCGGCTTGCAGCTCTCTAGCTTAGCCCTGTTCTTAACTTTAGGCCCTCCCTTTCCCTAATTGGTGGAATCTAGTCCCCCATCTCTTTTATCATGGTTGGTCTACATGTAGTGATGTATTTTATATTAATCATGAGACATATACAAAATAGGCGCACTGGCCTAATTCCAAAACATAAGCATCCCAAATTATAATACTGGCTCACCAGCCTATAATACATATCATATACACAAAGGTTCATTGACCTTAATATTGCATGCACTTTAGTTACTGCGTGTTGTATCCACTATCTTCAAGGTTGCGTGCACTTTAGTTACTGCATGCGGTATCCGGGAATGTGCATACTGCATCATTTTGTTGCGCAGTTCCTGTGCGCACTATGCCATGAAAGGTGCATTACCAAATGATGTCTAACTAGCTCACCAACTTAAGTATACATGTTTTACATTTATAATTGGGTTCGGATGAGGGATATTACTATCCCCTCCCCTTATTTATGCATTGTCCTCAGTGCATCATGTACCCATCTACAACAAAATTGTCAAAAATTTTCAAAAAGATGAGGGTATTATGCCCTCATTGCATCCTCATGATCCCAAGTAGCATCTTCAGGACTGTACCAGGTCCATTGGACCTTTACAATCCCTATGTCTCGATTCCAGAGCTGTTTGATTTTCTGGTCCAAAATGCACACTGGATGCACTTGAAAAGTGCCTTCTTGCTCCACCTGAATCACATTCCAATCAATAACGTGATTATCATCAAGTATATATTTATTTAACAATGATACATGGAATACATTATGAACAGACATAGATGCATGCAATGTAATCATATAAGAAACTGGTCCAATCTTCTCTAGGATTTCAAATGGTCCACAAAATCAGGCTACCAACTTGGTGCAGCTTCCTAGCTTCAGGGAACTCCTGTTGGCTTTCACTTTCAAGAAAAAATGATCACCCACTTTGAATTCTCTGTGGATTTTGTTCTTTTTAGCCTAACATTTATGCCTGTCTTGGGAAACTTTCAAATTCTGCTTAATTTTTATCATTTGGTCCTCCATCTCTTTGAGCAACTTTGGCCTAACTACTGTCCTATCAGCTGGATTATCCCATCTCACTGGAGTATCACACTTTCTGTCGTAAAGTGCTTCAAATGGAATCATCTTCAATGATGCTTGATACCCATTGTTGTAAGCGAATTCTACCAAGTGTAGATAGTCTTCCCATTTTGATGGTTTATCTATCACATACATCCTCAACATATCTTCTATCACTCTGTTCACCCTTTCTGTCTATCAATCAGACTCAAGATGATAAGTTGTACTAAATTTTAGATTCGTTTTGAATCCTTTGAAAAATCCTTTCCAAAAATTCGAGGTGAATTTCGGGTCTCTATTAGACACAATTGTTTTAGGAATTTTGTGCAATCTTGCCACTTCCTTTATGAAAATAGAAACAACATTTGCTTCCTTGTGAGTAGTTTTCAATGGAGTAAAATGGGCATATTTTGTAATATTGTCCACCACCACCATGATCGAATCATGTAGCTTGCCTATTATCGGAAATCCCATAATAAAATCCATTATCACCACTTCCCACTTCTATTCAGGAAAGGGCAAAGGTTGAAGAAACCCTTTTTGGGTGCCTATGCTCCACTTTAACTTTCTGGAATTCCATACATATTGTGATGTATTCAGCTATATCTCTCTTCATACCTGGACAAAAGTATTGGCTCTTGACCACTGCCATTGTTTTATGATATCCAAGATGCCTTGCATAAGGAACATTATGCATCTCATGCAAAATCATACGTTTCAAGTCCTATACATTTGGTACAAGAATTCTATTCTTGTGCAACAGTATTCCATCTATTCCCAAATTATAAGTGTCCATCTTCTGTGGCTTCTTACCTTGTTGTAGCTTTGCTATCAATTCTCTGTACTACAGGTCTACATTTGCAGCCTCTAGAATCTTGTTTTTAATATCATTCTGATAGATTCTAATGGTTGTAGAATGTAGCTCATGCACCCTCCTGCTGAGTGCATCAACCACTTTATTCTATTTTCCCTTGATATGATTTATACCAAAGTCGTATTCTCTTAGAAATTCTAACCATCTTCTTTGCCTAGCATTTAGATTTGGTTGATCGAATAAATATTTCAGACCGTTGTGGTCTGTTCTTAGTTCAAACCTTTTTCCCATGAGGTAGTGTCTCCATTTTCTCAAGGCATGAACTATGGCTACCAACTCCAAATCATGAGTGGCATAGTTTCTTTCATGCTCCTTCAACTTCCTTGATTCATAGCATATCACAAATTCATTTTGACTGAGGACTCCACCAAGTCCTTCTTTACATGCATTTGTGCACACAATGAAGTCTTCATTTGGGTCTGCAATCCTTAGTATTGGAGCACTTGTCAACAATTGTTTCAAATGTTGGAAACTCCTTTCATAGTCCGACGTCTGCTGAAAATTCATACCCTTTCTTTGCAAGGAAGTGATTGGGTGTGCTATATTTGAGAATCCTCGAATGAATCTCATGTAGTAGCCTGCAAGGCCCATGAATGATCTGACCTCTGTCACATTCTTTGGTGTTGACCATTCTCTAATGGATTCTATCTTCTCAGGATCCACTGCTATCCCATCTTTTGAAATGATATGCCCCAAATAATGAATTTGTTTTTGATAAAATGAGCACTTGCTCAATTTGGCATACAATTGATGCTCCCTTAATACTTGCAACACCATTCTCAAATGATGTTCATGCTCTTCCTCTGACTTACAATATATAATAATATCATCCAAAAAGACAATGACAAACTTGTCCAAATATTTTCAAAAAACCCCATTCATTAAGAACATGAAAACAATTGGTGCATTCGACAACCCAAATGGCACCACTGTGAACTCATAATGACCATACCTTGTCCTGAAGGTGGTATTGTTGATATATTCTTCTTTAATCCTTAACTGATGGTATCCTCATTTGAGATCTATCTTTTAAAACATCTTTGCATCCTTCAATTTATCAAAGAGATCATCGATCCTTGGCAGAGGATACTTGTTCTTTACAGTCACTTTATTCAACTGTATGAAATCAATGCACAATCTTAATGTTGCATATTTATTTTTCACAAACAAGACTGGGGCACCCCAAGGTGACACACTTGGGCATATATACCCCTTCTTTAGAATTTCTTCAAGCTGCATTTGCAACTCCTTCAATTCTGGTGTACTCATTCTGTAAGGAGTCTTGGAGACAAGAGCTGCTCCTGGTGTCAGATTTATAAAAAAATCAATGTCTCTCTTTGGGGGTAGTCCTGGTACCTCCTTGAATACATCTTCAAACTCTTTCAAGACTGCATAATCCTCCAAATTTGGCACCTTGTCTTTAGGTGTCTCCTCCATATGAGCTGCAAATATTTGACATCCTCTTCTATAACATTTCTTCAGCTGTAATGCTGAAATTTCTCTAACGGTTACTGCCTTGGGAATTCCCTACACTCTCCTTTGGTTCCCTTCCTCATCCAAGCAAGTTAATTCTTTGTTATGAAAATCCAATAGAGCATGATGTGGGTCCAACCAATCCATCCCAATTAGACAATCATAGGATCCTAAAGGTAAGCTGTTCAAATATGCCTTGGTGTTCAGTCCATTCATGTCCATGAGACATGACTTAACCATCTCATTAACCTTTCTTTTGGCTCTTGTATCTATTTGTACCAACCAATATTTTCCATGATTTCTTCTTGGCAATTGCAAACTTTCTACCATCTTAGGATCTATATAACTATGACTAGCTCCTGAATCAATTAAAATAGCAATGGTTTGGTTGTTAATCATACCTTCCACTTCAATCATGTGTGACTGATATTATTCTTTCTTGTTATCCAGGGCTACATAGATCCTTGGCACATTTATGCCCATGTCCTCCACTGTTTCATATTGTTGTACATTATAAATAGTCCTTTCTTTTTCACCTCTGTGAGGACAATCTCTAAATATATGATCTCTTTTACAACCCCAACATTGAATTGGTGGCTGCCTTGGCCTTTGGCCTTCTGCCTCTATCATTTTGGGATCTTTAGGAGTTTGTGGTCCCTGTGGACTATTTCTGAAGAATGGTGTTTTACATCCTTTCTTCCTCTGATCCACCTTGAACTTCTTTTTGTCTTCCCAAGATTTTTGGAAAGTTGGCCTTGCTTTCTGCTGATCATATAGACATTTAGCTCACTTTATGGTCTCTTCCAATGTCTTGAGATCATCATATTGTATTTTTTCACTAATGAATGTTGGCAATCCACTCAAATGCCTTTGAATTTTAATTGTCTCATCCTTGATGAAAGAGACATACTTTAGTAGTTCTAGGAACCTTCTTTCATATTCATTTATGGTCATGCTTCTGAGCTTGAGTTCAAAGAACTCATTCATTTTCTTGTCATAATATCTCTTAGTCAAGTATTTCTTCTCAAAATACTTATTAAATTCCTTCCAAGTAATGCTTTTCTTTTTAATGTGTTGCACCTGCACAAGATGATCCCACCACATGGATGCCTTTACTTTGAGTTGATAGATGGAAATTCTACCCTCTACATGAGAAGAATAATTGTGTAATTGAAAATAATTTTTCATTCCAAGCAACCATGTTTCTACGTCTTTGTCCTTCTTGTGCTCACCATCAAAAGTAGGAGGTTTAATTTTGTTCATTTCTCCTCGTAGTTAATCCACCCCAAACCTCTTATGCCTTCTAACAGGGTATGGACTCATGCTACTACCTGCTCTTTTATTGGAATGCTTCGGGGAGTGATGGTGGTGTCTACTAACACTTCCTGGTTTCTTTTTCTCATCCGAAGGTTTGTGACTTCCAGATTTGCTTGACCCACTTTCCTTTTCCAATTTCTTTTCTATTATGTTCAGACTTTGCAATAACTTCATGTTGAAGTCATCATGCTTCTCTTTGGCTCTCATAAGCCTTTCATTATCTGCTTTATGGCTTTGGACATCCTTTTGAAAAATTTTAATGGTCTCTACCATATTCAGGTTTTCATTCCTTTCCTCTCCATGTCCATTGGAGTTTGTTCCTTCAATGTCCAAATGGTCATTCATCCCTCTACTCTCATCTTGCTGACTGTAACTTCCCCGTGTCTCTTCCATTCCTATGGATTCTGTACTAACCTAATCTGATCTAGTTGTTGTTAATTCTACAAAATGTGCAGCCATTAAAACTTATCAGGCTAACTAAATCATCAATTCAAGGAGAACATGAATCATTTCGGTTCAGTATACACATCATAACTATTTCTTCTGATTCTCTGGTGTTATCACCATGAATGTTTTTTTTTTTAATCCAAGTCTTGAAAATTTAGCAAGAACTACATCATCACGCAGAGATACATCAAGAAAAAGAGATTTGTTGAAACCACTTTTTCCAAAGTTCTAATTTCATGTGCTTCAATATGTCAAATCCACCATTTGTGGGATGGGTGACAGTTAGTCAGATCACCCTGTCTCACTCGTTCGATACTTCATAGTCATAGGAAGTTAGTGAACACCGCCATGTAACGAACTCAAAATATTAATCATTTGAAATGGATTAGCCAAGCATGGAAACCCATCATACTTGTGTGCAAGTCTGTCAGTGGTTCATGATTGAGACTCTATAATTACCAACTCTTGGGTATGAAAGCCTCATATTTTCCATAAATGGAATAGTCTCCAAACTTGCTCAACTTTTTGATCTTTGCAAAGTATTTATGTGTCCACAAAACTGAAGTATATGGACCAATCTAAATCCAATGAGACTGGTTATTTGGGAAACATTCTAGATTTTCCCGCAAGAAGGAAGGAAAAGACGACTGCGCAAATCCTAGCGACTAAATTCCACATAGAACCTGCCGCAGACTCAGAATTGGAAGTCGGGTTGAATCCAATTATGAAGGGTTTGGTTATCAACAGCCCAGCTGCTAAGAAGAAACAAAGAGAGCGTCAGAAAAAAGAACCCATTGTTGAAGCGGCTGAAAGTGTTGGAGAGAATCAACCAGTCTGGTTAGATACTTTTAAGGACGAGCTCGGTGGATCGCTAAGTTGAAATGAGCCCTCGAATAAAATTAAGTATATTTCAACAATTTGTTTTTTGGACATATGGTGGTGGAGGTAAGGGGCACCAGAGATGATATACATGTTCTTAAATGGTCCCCTTAAAATAGGATATCTGTTATTTTGTATCATTCCCTTTTTGTAATTTTGGGACTAAAAAAAATGAATATATAAGTGCAAAAGTGGATTTTGTTCTGTTTATGACAAGATTCCAACTGATGGTGACATGAATCTCTTTTCCTTCTATATTATGCATTTATTGTAAGATTATTTTTCACTTTCATCTGTTTGAATCGGAGAAGTATAAAACTCCTAATTCATTTCATTTGATTGATTCCTGTTAAATAATACTTCGACGTAGTTGGGTATTTCTTTTCTTCAAATACCATGCAAATTTTCTATTAAACTCTAACTCGTCGTCTTAATTAGTCTCCTAGATGACTTTGTGTGCATAAATTCCACTTGTACACCCTTATTTATCATGCAAAATAACTCCATAAGGTAAATCATGCTTCCATGCACCTGCATCCACTATACCATTCCTCTTCGTCGCGCCAATAACTTGTGCGCACTACTTCTGCGTTGCGCACCAATATCCACTGTGCACTGTTTTTGTATCGCACACTGATATTCTACATGCACTTCAATCTATGCATTGCACCATGCCAAGGTTCATTATGCTTTCCCATGCACAATAATCGGCATGTCCCATTGAATACTCTGTCGTTATTGCGCACAATCACCTACTCGCACTTTTGACTACACTGTTGTGATACAACTGATACTCATACTGTGTGTGTACCTACCAAACTCCTCTGTATTTTGTAATACTACACACACCACTTACATCATTACAATGTGTGTGCTCAATGTGAAATGACAATTTTAGTGTGTGTGTCTGCACGTGATATTCTTCCACGCGGCACCACAATTTACCATGCGCGCCTGTACGCCGACATTTCCCATGCAGTGCCAAAAATTTCCATGGACGCTCTGTGACTTGAAAATTTGGTCACTTCGAAATTAATCCTTTGATACCATATTGTAAATTTCTCTTCAATTCGACTCATCTAGCCCATCCAGGTTCAGTGTTGAAAACCGAAGCTCTGATACCATACTATAACATACATCGACCACCCCTTGGCCAGGTCACACTACGTCAGAGAACTCTTACTATTCTTTCTTTGTGGAACAGGTCATAACATACCCAGGTTCAACTGAGTAGTGCTACTTTAAAAGTTTACTACTACAGACATATATACATAGGCATCTATATATATGTATGTATGTATATATATATATATATATATATATATATCAAACTACATGCAATTACACATAAACATACAACACACTTGCGGAAGCATTACATATAAATGTAAACATTTCATCACATTCTATAATTATACTATTTCATATTGAATCGATAGTAAACACAGACATACATCCTATGTAGGGGAGTAACCTTAAACATACTGGCAGTTATATTCGCACATACCGTAAACTCTTAAAATATATACATAAATAACAATGCAGTATGTGAATTCATAACACAATTGGTACTTATCTTAGTAGGAATGTCACCAACTGCGTGCAAACCGTCCATGAACCTCATAGCCTTAGACTACATTATTCATCACTCTCAATAGTGAGTCACCCCCGAGCTAGGACTAGACTCCACCCGGGTAAGGGATTCCTAACCAAGATAAGGGTTCATGGTCAACCAAAAAGACTCCATTTTAGGTGTTCACTCAACCAATATCCCACAACCTCTCATTCCCCACATGCCTGTCCCACCCAAGGAAGTGTATCCCTTCTCTGCTCAATAGTCCTTCGACTGCCCCACTTCCCTTCCAAGGCTTCAGTAATAGGCCAGACCAGAAGTCTCAAAGCGTTGTAGTTGCAGTTTAGCACCTTCAGGAAATTGATCCCCATCAATTCTCTCACTCAGAGAATTGCTCACAAACCTAACAACCCACCTCTTCAATCCTGCTCCCAAGCTGACAGGTACACCAAGAGAAATGGCTATCGAACTGGTCTGGGTACAGTGGTAGGAATATACAAGGATAGCTCATTGACTGACGGAATGTATCTGGGATAATGGTTCTCTGGTCGAAAGAAAAATGGTAATATTCTCAACCATTCTTCCCACACCCCCCCCAAACAATGGAAGATCCCCCCCTCAAAGGAAATAGGTCTCAGCAATAAGTATGCATGTCTCCAACTTGACACTTGTCATGTTGGAAGCTACTCCAATACACGTGTCCCCTACTTTAGGACTTAGGATAAATTAATTATTCGTACTTTATGTTTTTAAGAAATATTAATATAATATTTATTTTCGTCTTTAAGCTCTCTAGCTTAGCCCTTTTATTAACTTTAGGCCCTTCCTTTCCCTAATTGGTGGAATCTAGTCTCCCATCTCTTTTATCGTGGTCGATCTATGTGCAACGATGTATTTTATATTAATCATGAGACATATACAAAATAGGCGCATTGGCCTAATTCCAAAACATAAGAATCCCAGCTTATAATACTGGCTCACCAGCCTATAATACATATCATATACACAAAGGTTCCCTGACCTTAATATTGCATGCACTTTAGTTACTATGCGGGGTATCTGAGAATGTGCATACTACATCATTTTACTGCGTAGTTCCTATGCGCACTATGCCATGAAAGGTGCATTACCAAATGATGTGTAACCAACTCACCAACTTAACTATACATGTTTTACATTTATTATTGGGTTCGGCCAAGGGATATTACATTGAGCATTCCAGTGTAATTCCTTATTTGTCCTTCTCCTTTTTGCGATTTGGTGTACTTCCCTATTCAATAAGGGGTCTATCTTTCCTAGATCATATTGTCTGATTAAATTTTGTAGCTCTTGTACAACACTTTCATCCTGAATCAACTTAATTGAAGTATATAGAAATTCCATGAGCTTGCTTACCTCTTTCCCTTCTCTTAGCGAAACAGACTGATCAAATGCCTGAGGCATTCCATATTCTCTCACTTCTGGTCGTGTCTTTTATGAAGAGCCTTGATCTCCTTTGAACTCTTTTCTTGCCTCCTCGAGCACTTGTCTTTCTTTCTTTGCATCAAAAGTTTGGGTCATCTCTGCAACTTTCCTGACTCCTGAGTCTTCTGTAGTCTTTCCTTGGGTCAGTCTGTCTTCTCCTATAACAACACCTCCTCTAGTTATAACATCGACTCTAGGGTCTTCTCCACGAGGTTATGCATATATCAGTTGCACTTGTGGGTTTTTCTGAGGTCATCGTCTCTTCTGAATCTTAGCTAGCAGCACATGACAATCTTCTATAACATGTTCGAATGAGCTGCAATAGCTACAAGTAGTGCAAGGGTTCAAATAGTCCCTTTCCAAGTGTCATGGTTGTGTTGTAATAGATGATATGTCCTCGACCTCAGCCCATGCCTCCTCCTCCTCCTCGTCCTCAGAATCCACCGTGAGGATTGAATTTTCCTCTTCCTAGAGAATTATACTGTGTAGTGTTTCCTTCTTGATGTACTTCACCTTGGATTTTGTATATATCTCTTGACCTTTTATGCATGAGTTCATAAGCACTACAATCCCTATCATCATGTCCCACAGACTTATTGAATGTGAAATACATATTTGTGGGTGTATGAACATACTTCTACATGTAATAGCACTCACTTGGGCGATGTCTATTTCGGCATACTTTGTACCAGGGTAGGGTGACTTGCTTCAAAGGGCTCGGGGCCCCAAAGGCTAGGTATTCATGAAATAGGGGACAGTGCTCCTTGTCATGGACTTTTGATCTGCATATGACACACCAAATGTCTTATATTTTTTCTTTTCCCTTGTCTTTCTTCATATCCTTGACCTGCAAATACAAACTAGTTAGTTGACTCAGGATTTGGCTCATACCTGAGTTGGATTCTCCCACAGGGGATGACTCTAGCTTCATGGAAATCTCCAGCGCCTCAGACTGTGAATCAATATTCTATTGCATCAGAGGAACTCTGATGTGTGGTAAGAGAGAAATGATAAACCATTCCTTGTTCTTCTCATCTGGGATGTTCAAAGTTAATCGGCTTGTTAAGGTCTTGAATCTCTGATCGAATTCCCATACGGGTTTGACGACCTTCTTCTTGATCTCCTTCAGCTCTGTAATATATTGTGACTCTGATTTGGGTTTCTTGAAATATACAATCAACGCGTTCTTAATCTCATTTAGTGGCTGAGGCTGTGCAAGTCCTTGGACAAACTTCATGTACCATCTCAGTGTGCGATCTCTCAGAGTAGTGCTAAACTGGGTTCTTTTAACAGCTTCGTCAGTGACATTTTTAATATTCCATACAGCTTCACATAGGAACCAATGCTGATCAGGATCCTTAGATCCATCTCCCCTAAAGATAGGGATCCTCATCTCATCTTCCATAGAGCTGCCTAGGTTTCCTGTTTGAGTATATGATGAACTGATAGTAATAGTACTCTGAGGACTCTAGTAACTCTGACTATTCTGATTACTTAGCATTGTTGAAACAACAGGAGGATTATTAGTACTTACTTCAACAACCTGCACAGTTCCTAAATTTTCTAGCTCGTCCTAGTGAGGTTCTTCAACTTTCCCTTCCTCTGTCCTAACCAGTTTTGAATGCTCTTTGTCCATCAGATCTGCCTCTTCTCCACTGTAGAAGCTCTTGTACCCATAGTTCTCCTTGAACAAGTTCACAAGAGAAACTTCTCTGAATGCTCTTCCACTATGCATATGTCCATATTCTGTATCGTTGTCATTGTCTAAATTATTGAACATTAGCTTTTTCAAATCCAACCAATCTATTGTATCTTCAATATGTTCTTCTCATGCAATAACATCTTAATTTTCTCAACTTCAGAAAATGTAAAAAAAATTCCTCTGGGTCCCTTGAAGAAATATCTCTTGGCTTGGCTATATGATTCTACTATGTCAAAAACAAACTCTGTGATGTACCCTCCAATGGTGCTATCAAACCAGTGATCTATTGCTCTTGACACAATTTTATCGACTCTCTTGACCTTTTGGATTAGCGTCAACGTCCAAACTAGAGGAGGTCTAGATCTGATCTCGAACTGGGTATCTGCTAACCTAGATAACCACTCGTATAGATCCTAATGGATTCCTCCAAATAAGATCTTTTGTATGTCGATAAAGATATATCTTCCTAGCCAATCCTCTATACTAAGATTAGGGTTCTTGTTTTGGGCTTCAGTGAAGTCCTTTTCTTGATCCTCTATCCAATTTTGAATCTTTGTCTTTGATGGGAACTACCTTGACATTCCCTTAAGAAGATGCATGTCCCGACAATGGAACCATTTGTTGACACAAAGACAGACCCAAGGTTCAGCTCCAAGAGTGCACCAACAAGCCCTAACTATTGGCCCTTTCAGTAGCACCTATGAAGTAGATGCAGTCTCACCCGAACAAGTTATGGGGGGGTTGGAGGACAAAGATGTCTACAAAAAAAGGGGATATCAAGTGGATCTAGCAACCAAAACAATACAACATTCATACATCACTTATCAGGTCAGATCTACTCTGCACAACTATCTATCATATCTAACACAGTAATGCAATTACAATATATCAAATGGTAGAGAACAAAGCATCAACCAGACACACGACACAAGATATACATGGTTCACCCTATCTCTAGGGCTATGTCTACAGAACTGTGCTTTATAATATATTAAGGTGAAGCATACAGTTCTTGTATCCACTCTTAGCTAGCATATCTTCTTTCTTCTTCTCTCTATCTATCCCCTTCCTTCACACCCAGCTGCAGGTATGAACTCTGCACCCAGTTGGATATCTTATAATACCCGAAGGCTCTCACACTCAACACTTCTCTCTCACACAACAATAATCTATGGTATCAACAATAATAATAAAAATAACCCAACCCAGGTCCTCTTGACCTTTATTTATACATCACAATAGCTCGCTGATAGCCTTATGCTGAGACCTAAGTTTCAAAACCCTATATACCAAAACCCTAGGTGTCTAAAACCTAGGTCAACTTGACCCATATTTTCAGGACTTCGCCAGCCTGTCTTTCCTTCCTTCTTGTGCGGTGCTCCAAAGCATGCAACAATGGATTTTTCTGCTTGCTGAGTTGTCGATGATCCTTCCTCCTTTTTGATCTTCCATCCTCGATCTCCTCATCCAATGACTTGCTTCCTCTTACTTTGCTCCATCTTTTCTTCTCTTTTGCTCACTTCAACCGAATAACAGTAACTGTGTCTCCCACGCAATTTGCATTTGACCTTTTCTTCCTTGATCTTTTCTCACTTCCATACCCAAGTGCCAACACATTATGTTTGCAATAAAAGGAAATTTTTTGTTGGGGTTTTTCTACCTGTATAGGGTTTCCCTAGGGTACATGTGTTGTCAATTTACATGCTCGTAAAACAACATGGTTTTTGCTATTCACTATTGATTATTCTTTGTGATTCATATTAAGATAATTTCAAAGTAATGTCATAATTTAAAGAATTCCTTACAATTTACTATCAAGTTCAAACTTTAACAGGCATTTCATTGTTTTCTAGTCATATAGTCAGGTATTTTTCATGGTGGTTTATTGTACATGATCTTACATTTTACTTGCAATAAAGGAAGATTGTTTGCTGGGATTTTTCTCCCTGTATAGGGTTTCCCCAAGGTATATGTGTTGTTGATGTGCATTCTTGTGGATATAGATGGTTATTGATATTCAGTTATGATTTTTGTTTGTTGAAATGTATTAAGCTGGAATCAAAGTGTTGAAGAAATTAAAGAAAAAATCTGCATATTGAATCAATCTCAATAATTTAATAGTGGCCTCTATAATGGAGTTCTTTAACACCAGGGGTGGATCGTGTTTTTGGTTTTTGACTCTAAGAGGTGATGTTCTACATTCAAGGTAGGTTCATCAATAGGTTGAATGAACCATGTACATGAAGGGACATCCTATTAGACCAACATTTACAACGACTAGTTACCCATGTATTTCGATGGGTGATTGTTCATTTATATGGACTTTGATAGAGTGGTGATGTATGTATAACAAGAGGTTCTTTGATTCATAAAGGAGAATTTTCTATAGAGGAGAAGATGTTTATGTAGACCTAAGCTACTAGAGATTAAGACAAGTATCGTTGAGGGGGAGTGTTGGATTATGTATCTCATACTTGTCTTAGGTGTGATCATATATTTGGCTGTAATGATTATTGGTCATTATTGAGTAGAGTTGGTATCTACATAGAGATTTTGTTCCTAGTTTGTAGGAGGTTGTTGGAACTAGTTGGATGTGAAAGATTCTCTCCATCTAGATGCTTCCTTGAATGGTGTGAGGTTGAGATATTCGCTCTATTGGGTGATTGTGTGATCAATGTAGTTTGTATATCTTGAGAAAAAAATTGTTGTATTTATATGTGTACAATTACATTGATTGAATAGAGTGCTCATCATATTCTTTAATGTGTGTAAATAAGTTTCTACTCTCCCACATTTCTAATACCATCTTGTACTACAAATAAAGACACATAAAATACTCCAAAATGTTTCCCATAAGTTATTCAATAGACCTCCTACCAAACCAATATGGTGCATTTGGTCATCCAAGTCAATCTCAGTCTCTTCTTCTTCATCCTCACCAATTTCATCGCCTCCCTTTGCTTTATCTGCTCAAGAAAATGTGATTAACATGCACATACATTCCTGAGCTCACAGATGGCATGGACAAAAATATGGAGAGAATCACACATATAGGCCTTACATAGTTTTCCATGTCATACGTGCTATGAGAGAACCATTCCAAAATCTACATCCATGATTCAGCCACATTTAGTATGACAAGCTTGAAATAACTCTAAACTTCGGAAAATTTTCCATTAAAAATTACCACAGAAAGATTACCTGTGCATACAATGCCACAAGAAAGTTGCTTGGATGTTGGCCAAACATCTTGAAAATAATGTACCCTATTTGCTCCTGCCATCATGTTTGAGAAAGGACTTCAAAGGAGGCATCAGGGTTTCATGATGTGGTTTAAGATTAACATTAGATTTAGTCATGAGACTATTTCTGAGCAAGGCAAGGGCATCAAGGGAGGGCCTTATTAAGGCTGAAAGGATAGCCAGTAGTTCCACAGTCAAAATTGCAGAAAAATTTCTATTTTCCTTGGGAATGTCTATTTTTTAGTGAGCAAGAGGTAGAAATTTGAAAATGTGTTCTCTATAACTAGTTCCCAACACCTGGTTCATCCATTACCATCACAAACCCCCAAGAATTAAAATAAAACAAAGAATATGCTACAATATATCAACCTTTGATACTCTTTCTCTATATACACTTTCTGAGAAAAATATAGTTTTGAACTAGTTAATTTATCTTACACTTCAATGCTAAAGGTTTCGGGCATCGATACATATCTTGACCACTAAAAATTCAATCAAGATTCCATTTCCACCATGCAGTTATTGTCCCAAAGACACTACCTCCCTTGCTTTCAAGGTATTCCAAGCCTATACAGAACCTAATACATAGCACATATCATCATACAACTTTCACAATCGCCATCCCATTAAGGTCATTGCTTGAATGTTACCCAATATTCGAACAAGTTTTTCTTGGTTGATTTGGAAAGAATCTAGGGACACTCCAAACTTCTTTCTTTCCTATAAATGCACATATAGTGAAATATAAATAGAGCGTTGTTCCTAAATAATCTATGTAAAAATGAATTAAGTGAATGCTCAAGATTCAAATGTAATAAAGGTCAATGTCCAAGAAAAATTGATATTGCACTTGTGACACATATCATAGATACCCATTACAATGCCAATGGTATTCCAATAAACCATTACACGTGATGCAACTAACACTTGAAATATAATCAAGGCATAAACTCGGTGTGGTTCACAACCTAGGCACACAAATTAAATGATTGTTAATGGTAGACAATTATGTAACTATATTTTTAATTACAGAATTAGCTTTGTGAAATTAACTTACATTATAGATGTTTAACAATAAGAAGAGGATCCAAAACATACCTTTTAAATTTAGTAGACCTGACATCGCCAATGTGATCCCAACTTCGTCGTAAATCTTATGGAGAATTATTTACAAAGAAACAAAAGCCAATGAAGACAAGAATAACAAAGTCTATTCGGTATGAAACTATGTATGTGATCAAGGAATCATACAATATGGACAAGTAACATTCATATAGGAAAGAAAAGTATATATGTATTAAATAATGTGGAAGAAAGATACAACCAGATGTCTTGATGTTGTCAGGTTCATTCCAACAATTCCTTGCTTCCCACACACTTCTGCTCCATGGATTCTGAGACTGTAGATTTGATAGTCATTCAAAATCTATCTTGACAAAGCAAATATCATAGCCACCATAGGCCCAAACTCTTGGCTCAACTAATATCTCATTAGTTCTTCTTAAAAGTTCTTCACAAAGCTCACCAAGCTCCAAAACAACTAAATCTCCCCATGAGAGCTCCTCTCCTTTTATAAGATGAAAAAGATAGGGTGAGGAGGTTAGGATGATCCCACGAGATCAGAGATACAAATCATATCCAAACCTATTAGAGGCCACCTCACCCTCAAAGCTTCTATTCTAGAAGCATCGAGAATCTTATATTTTTCCTTCCTATGGAAAATCATCACACCCTTAACACTAAGCAAGGTGTGACAACATCGCAGGCCACTGTGGTGCAACATGCAATGATTTTGAATCATCACACCCTTAACACTAGGCAAGGTGTGACGATCCTTCTTGATATGGTTTTTTACAAAGGAAAAGATAATTTCATTTCTATGGGAAAATTCATCTTCATTCTTCTTCAAGGATTAAGGAAATTGATCCTTCTAAAGACAAAAGATAGGTTTACATCATTAACAGTCATAGGGGTGACAAAAATAATTTGTAACATTTCTCCTATCGATAAGGATGAAAACTTTGATGATATTCATGATATACCTTTGCTTGAAAAGGCACAACAACCCCTTTATGAAGGCTGAAGAAAAAATGTTTTGTCATCTATAATGTTGTTGGTGAACTTGAAGGTATTGAATGGTTTTTCAAACACTTGTCTCAAACAGATATTAAGGTACGTAACGATATATTTCTTCACAAATACATAAAGGTCTAACTTATTTTTCTCTTTTTTAAGTGTTAATTAATGTGTAATATATTAAGGATGCAATATTTTTTATTACTATTATTTACATTAACTAGTTATTTTTTATGTCGTAGATTGTTAGGTGAATTTTTCTTGCCACCATCAAATAATTTACCTCACACATAGTGAGAGTTATCTTCCATTATGAAATATATTGGAATGGAGTATCAAGATATTGATGCATTTCCTAATTATCATATTATATGCTATGGACAATATGTATCGGAAACGAAATGCCTGCAATGTCAAATTAGTAGATATTGAACCGAACAAGTAACATAAAAGGTGCCTTACAAGGTTCTTCATCATATTATGATAATTCCATGTTTGTAGCGACTGTTCAGGTGTGAAAGAATAGCACAGTTTATGGATTACCATGCATGACACAGAAGTGAAGATGGTGTTCTTTGAATGCCTGCAGATGCTTTTGCATTTAGGTACATCAAAAAAAGATGGTCAATTTTTTAAGAAGAACCTTGTAATGTTAGGATTTCATTTGCAGCTAATGGTGTCAATCCATTTGGTGAGTTGAGGTTTATTTACTCAGTGTGGCTTGTGTTTGTTATAAACAATAACCTTCCTCTTTGGATGTCAATAAAGAGGGAGCAAACAATGTCGGCAATGATTTTTCTAGGTAGTTGTTTACAATATTTGTTTGAATGTAGCACCATTTCATTTGTACTCTTATTCGTTATTATTGAATTATTTATTATACCTAAACAAGGTATTAATTACATGTACTTTCAACCAATTAGGTAAGTACAAAGTGAAATATATGAATCTATATATTGAGCCTCTTGTCGATGAGATACTAAAGTTATGGGATAGAATCACTATGTACAAAATCTCTAGACCAATTGGGAAAAAGCAATTTCAATTCCATAGAATACTTACAAGGACAATTTAAGATGCCCCTGGGTTAACACATTTTTGTGGTATGTAACGTCACACTACTGCACTTTAATAGTATATAATTTTATGAAATTATTATGCATGTTTCTAATATTAATTCCTTGTTATATAACTAATATTACATGTCACATTATTAATCCATATCTTGCAGGTCTTCAAACGAAGGGTAAATTTGCATGTCCAATTTGTGGTCTTAGGATGAAATCACGTCATTCAAGAAGTTTAGGAAAGTAGGTGTTTGATGAGTATAGGAAATTCCTACCTAAGAACCATAGGTATCGAACTACCAAAAAACATATTTTCAATGGGAAAGAAGAGACTGCAATAAAACCACGAAGAATGATACCTCACCTATGGAAGTTGTCATATAATAGAAATCATCAAGGTAAGAAACTCTACTATGTATCACAAAAAATATTTTATAATTTTTATTTGTATTGAATTATGTTCACCATATCTAACAATTTTTGTTGTATAATTAATTCATTTATGTTCCATAAAGGTCGTCAAGGCATTTGTGGGAATATTCCACGAGGAATGAAAAATTACCTCATACAATTCAGTAGGCTGCCCTACTATGAACACCTACAAACAGCTCATTTGTTTGATACAATGAATATCAGGAAGAATGTAACCTAAACATTGTGGAGAATATTAGATGGAAGGAATGACGAAGAAAAAATTGTCAAAATTTGTAGTGACATTCAAGAAGCCAATCATTCAATGCACGATTTGATTGATTCAAATAAAAATACCGGAGACCAAAATCATCTTCCATGGTTATTTATAGAGTAGGGAAAAAATGTTGTAAAAGAGGCGATTCGAAAAATTAAATTTTCCATGGGATTCTATTCAAACATAAAGAATATCTTAATGAAGAAAGGTGACATTAGTGGGGTAAAAACTCATGACTGGCATACCTTCATTAAGGTAATTATTTTGGTACTTAGATTTCTATTTTGGTAATACTTCTTTTTAGTATTTTAATTTTGTTTTATTTTCAAAAAAACAATGATTCATTTTTTTGTAATTACAGTATGTTATACCTATATCTCTCTCTAAAACCTTTGAAAACAACGTAAAACAAGTTATATACATGATCTTGGAAAATACATGAGGTGAGAAAAATGTTTTTCACTGAACTTTTCGTCATGTAATGTTTTACTTTAATTAATGTATATACTTCTTTGTTGAAATGTATTATTTGCTTGTATAATCATGTGTAGGTGGTTTCCATATAAATAAATCCATAAATAATATATAAAATATTGGAGGAGAAAAATTCCTCAACTAATCTGTGAAATGCAGAAGCATCTACCTCTGACATTTTTCAATGCTCAAGAACACTACCTCATACACCATGTTGTGTTGATTTTGTCACATGGATGAGAAAAAACACAACACTTGCATGCTTAGTTAAGTCATCTAAACAAGACAAAAGTTTGTGAGTTGATTAGATAACCAAATACACACGAAAAACAAATAAATACAACTAAAAACAACTAAGAAACAAATCTTAGAGAAACTTGAAGAACTAGAACCATGAAAAGAAAAAATTGACCAATATATAGCTACCAATGGATCAATATATTGATAGGATAAACACCGTAGAGAAAGGCAGGGAATTATGAGTCCCCTCTTCCTCCTTGGGAGGGCTATTGAGTTCCCTAATAGAGAGCTCTTCTCTTCATACAATGGAAAATGAAAAATGGTGAAGAAATACAATGCCTATTCCCTCAAGAGGTGAGTGGAATGGCCTATTGCAATGGTGCTTGAATGATTCAAACAAAAAAGAGGATTCTCAAAGAAGAATTCTTGCAGCATAAAAACACCTTGAAGTTCTTATTTTTCTAGCACACCCATGGCACATATTTATAACATCCATACATGGCAAGTTATAATTGGTTCATAGTGTGAACAAGGGGCCTTTTAGGGAACTTCCTAGCCCTTGACCAACCTTCAAGATAGATTTCTCTCAGATATGAGTGTCAAATCGTGTTGGGGGTTGGACTAGAAGTGGTTGAGGAGCCGACAAGATTCATAAATGTGTCGTTCATAGGAGTTTGTGGCTTTTATCGTAGACAGTCTTGAATCTTGCGCACAGTGTGTGCTAAGGCCTGTGTTATCCTGTGCATTCTGCGCACTGTGCGCGCGCTCCCTTTGGTGAATTTGTGAACTTTGATTTTTAAACCAAGTGTATATTTTTTTTCCTTTTTGATGGAATTTGGTGTTGTAGTGAACTAATGTTTGTTGGCATTGATGTATTTCTTCAACCATTATGTGCAATGTTGCAAATGATTTTTCAGTGATAACAAATTCCCCCTAATGTATGAGGTTAGGAGCATACGTATAGCCAAAATACACCAATATTTCTTTTGCTAAGAGTACCATTGTAATGAAGAGTGAAGAGAGGAACTACAAGAGAGATCCTTTGGAGGGAGAGGGAAAACTGCGGGACCCAAACCTTTCTTTAGGAAAAATAAAATCTGTGTACAGACGAGGTGAGTATGCCCCATGCTCATGTCATGAAACCAAACTGTGGGACTATAACTGAAGATGTATTTCGATGTAGATAACTGCAGCTCCCTTAGGGGCGGTTGATAGAGGCAAATGAGAGTTCTGAATGTTGAATGGGCTCTAAAGTGAGTCAAGGATGACTGTAAGAATTATCGATGACTCGTAGGCATTGATGGCTTACCAAATTCAAATGTCTTCGGCTGGTATGAAACAATGCAATGGTCGCATAGTAAGACCCACCGTAACATGCGAGTTTGTTGAAGTTGAATGTTATGGGGGTCAATGAAATCAAAAGGAAATGATGATTATTTTTGTTCTATTCGAGACTCCTCATTGAAAAGGTAATGAGAGTCAAGATATTTCCACCCTTCTGGAAACTGTGTTGATGTTGACAGAAAGGGAGACATGATGCCAAGAATCAAAGGACTTCTTGAAATCCACTAAGTAATTGATGATATCAGGTACTGATGAGTAACATGAATGAAGTCAATATGTTGTGGGACTTGAGACTTCCCTTGGTTGAGGGTATGGAAGAATGACTGGCAACAACCATAAAATTGGATCTAGTGTCAGGGGAATGACTAGATATGGGGTGAAATTGTGCCAGAGGCTAACAAAGTGGGAAAACTCAAAGACCATGGGTACATGGACTTGGGATATGCGAGGTTTGTTAACAATGTTAGTATGAAAAAGAGTGGACGCCCCAACCAAGGGAGACATGGGTTGCTATGCCAGGTAAAAGAAGGCCATCAAGGATGACGATGAAAAAGCTATGTATATGTTGGAAACAAAGGGTTTATACAATTACCAAAGAAATAAATAATAATTTGGGTTGAGTATACAGATACAGAAATGGGTTCCCTAGTGAAAGATGGCTTGGCTTGTTTAGGGTGCAAGTTTGTGAAATATAATTGGTGGAGTGTGGGGGCCGCATGGGTGGGTTTCTGTATTAGGTAAGTGGATGGAGGACAATATGCAGATGGGAAAATTGATGGTGGATGAGATGGAGGGATAATGAAACTGCGGTGGTGTAGTCAATATAACCAAGTGTAGGATGATATGACCTAGGAGTCCATTGGGAAGGTTAGAAATATGATTAAAAGAAGTATGGGGTTCACTCTTGGAAGTGCAAAATAATATCAGGACTCCCAATCCTAGGGGTGGAAAGCAACATGAGTGTCAATTTGTCGAGGGGAACTATGAATGGGAAAACTCATGTGGGGGAGATTTTTTTTGGCACAGGGGCAGACCCAGGGTTCAACTCTTCAACAACACACCAACAAAACCCTAAATACTAACCCTTTTGGCAACACCTGCGAGGCAAGTGAAGTCTCACCCGAGGTAGAGGAAGGGGTGGTTGCAAGAGTCAGATGTATGCAACCTTAGCTGGGACACAGATATGTGATTGTAACTCCTTAACAAAGCACTTAGAAGTTATATTTCATTAGTATTCAACCTCATTTTACAGTCCAGATAAACCCTAATAGCAGAGCATCACAGTATTCATCTAGATCTAATATATTCAGGCACTAAGCATGTCAACATAGATAAGATCTAGCATCTTATTCACATCATTAGGCACTAAGCTATCATATTCATCTATACATCATTGCACTAAGCATTAATCATATAAACAATAAACAACCATAATGCACAAAACAATCACAACACAGGATATACGTGGTTCACCCCCAGCCTAAGGCTACATCCACCAACTCTTCTTCTCTTTATTGTCTTCTATCAATCTTCTACATGCACAGAGCCAGTACAAGATCTTACTCCGCATAGGACATGATATCTATGTGCACTTCTCTAGATCCTCCTTCCCTGAGCTAGATCACAACACAAAGCCTTTACACAGTCTCTTACAATCACTTGCACTTAGCTCTGCAAGTTCTCAATATAGCATGCACAAAGCATTTACAATTTGGACTTAGCACTTAGCAAGGTACGAAGCCCCCTCTTACATTGCCTCAACATCTATTTATACATTACAAAAAGGGCCTAATCATGGGTAAACCCATGGGACGACATCCCAATACCCGTTACATAAGTCCAAAACACAAAAATCCCTAAATAAGGGCTCGAGATCCCGTGATCTCTACTTCAACTTGTGCTTCACCTTCGACAACATGTTGAAGTCACAAAATAGGTCAAACATGACCAAGGATCCTCAAAACTTGGTCAAGGGCCAACAAGCCCCCAAAACGCACCTGTGACTTAGCCTGAGTCACTCTGGTTTAGGTAGCTCTGCCTCAAAAGCCTCAAGCTTGGCTCGAGATACTTCAACCTGTTGTTGCGCCAAGGCCTCCTACTTAGTGAACTCTTGGATAACTGCTTCGTTGATAGGTCCCTCTAAGCATTGTTAAACTGCAATGACTACTTGTTCCATCACTGCTCCTTAGCCTTCAATCTCTTCAAACAATTGGCATGCTTTGTCCTGGACTGGTTGGAGTCTCTGAGTCACTTCCATGACTTTTCTCTATATGGTATGGACCTGCTGTTGAGAAGTGCATTGTTCCTAGGATTGCTTCATCCTCTCAACTGCTGACAGGATCTTCAACTGTGCCTGTACTGTTGTTGCTTGTTTATTTGCCTCCTGGAGCTATGACTCCAGTGTCTTCAATTCAGGGTCTTTAGTAAGTTGCTCATAAGTATACACACTTCTACTACTAGGTTGTTTACATTCCAAAGCTAAGGCTTTGATTCTCTCAACTGCACTCCAGGCAGTGGCTTCTCCTTGATCTCGTACATCCTGTAGAGTGCTTGGCACTGTTCGTAGCTCTAAGTATGCTATCCTCTGTTGAAGCTTTTGTATGTCTTTAGAAAGCTACGCTACTTGATTCTCTACTGGATCTTCTGCTTTTTTCTCTAAGGCTGTCACAGAGCGAAGTGCTCTACTGACTTATTCTTTTAATCCAACCTGCTCCACGAGCATCTATTCTTTCTCTTCCTGGATCTACGTTTTCTCCTCTTCAAACTTGGTTTGGAGGTCATCCTTCTCCTATTGTGCAATTCGACATTTCTCTACCACTTCCTCTTGTGCTTGCTTTAGGGCCACGGTGGCCTGCTCTTTTTTTTCTTATGCGCGATGAAGGAGAGCTTTGGTCGCATCAACTATTATACGGAGTTGGGTACGCTCATCTCCCTACTATGGTTATTTTGATGGTATGGGTGCAGTGGACACTGCGCAACTAGATTGGAGGGCATGTTGTACCCCTCTTAATTCTATCTCAATTCTATCATACATGGCTACTTGTTTGGCTTCAGTGTTCTGCATAATATCCTGCAAAGCGTTTGATACGAATGCGATGATGAATTCAAAGTCATCGAGCATGAGTAAAGTCTGTAGCTTAGTCTTATCATCTTTGGATTTCTTTTGCGAGGTAGGTTTCATAAGGGAAACCTTTATTTTCTTAGAGGGACCATCCTCATCAATAGGATCCCTACGCAGTGTTAATTTGCCTTGCTTATTCTGATATTCTTTTCTATTGGTCTCTTCTTTATCTACTTTGTCATCACCTCCTCATCAAGGTGAATCTGAAGCAGTGTCTTCTGATGTACTACTCAGGTTCTGTACATCTTCAGTCTTATTCCTTCTCCTAGTTCCAGGTGTGTGGTTTTCTTTGCGAGTGGCCTTTGGGCTGCCAATTAGTTCGAGATCATAAATTTTTGTGGGGTCAGCAGGGATAAGGAGATCTGCAGGCCAATATTTAGTTATCTCTTTGAGTTCCTACTCTGTGAGCTTATAGTATGAATGAAGCTCCTCTTTATGCTCGTTTGCGTGCAGAGTGATATAAATAAATTTCCTATCTACGTGGAACTTCATGAGGGGTCTAAACTGGTGCAGGGTGTTCGATGTCATACGAGGGACATCCCCAATATCCCTCTTTAACTGGAGATAGTAAGTATGGAATACTTTGTTTGACTTCCATTATTTCCCCATATCGCTCGAATACCAGAGCATGGTGAACTTTGCAATGAGTGGTTCGAACGCCTCAATGTCCAGGAAGGTCGCACCTTTTGGCATCTCCCAAGCAGTAAATGTTATGAGGATCAACAACCAGCTAAAATGGAACTCATATCCCTGATCCTCAGATTCGCAGATATCCAATTCTAGTTGGTTGACTAAGTACTTCACCCAGTTCATCTGTAGTCCTTCCACGCATTTTCCAACAAGGTCAACAATGAACCCTGTGACCTGTGTGGGTCTGTTCTTTCTCGTGAGATTTCTTGTGATCAACTAGAAGGCCAGGTGCACTGTGCCATTATGGATGGAAGATAACTTGTAGCCTTGCATCCCCTTTTCTACATCGCCATAGATATCCTTAATCCTCTATGCCAGGGCATGGTCGGCAGCCTTCCCTGGGTAGAATTCTTGTGGGTTGGGTCCCTACATGCTCAATCCAGTGATTCTATGAATCAACGTTGGATCTATGGAGATGCACTTGTCTAGCCATAGATAGCCGCCATGGTAGCACGATAGTAGGAGCTTAACACACGTGTTAACCTCCTAGTGCGTTCCAAAATGTGGAATCTTCATCACATTCAAGATGGTGGACTGCGCGAAGTTCATAGTCCATGGTTGGGGGATTATTTTCAAGTTCTTCCCCTTCCTCCTAGTCAAGTATCTATGAGGAGAGATAATATTGCAGTTCTTGTGGTCCCCTAAGTTGAAGTTGATGAATTTTAATTCCAAGATCTTATCCAACTGCTGTCAAACTGTATGTATCCCCTTTGGGAGGTATGCGATAACTAAGGTGTAATCGAAGTCTATGGGGATACTATCATGAATCACCACATTGGCCAGAGTCAGGATGTAGTCAGGCAAGATATTCAAGATTAAATTTGCATTCACCAAGTCATCTCGATGCTTGGTTATTTTCTTGGCTGCAGGTCGGGATGGCCCAGATCCACGAGCAGTCGACGGAGAGGATTTCACTCCTCTCATCGAGGAATTTCTGAGTTCGTCCGACATGCATGCTCAAGGTTGGGTAACTCATGTGGATGACTGAATGCTCAATGCAATAGAACAGGTGTCAATCTCAGTAAACATAGTGTGGTAGAAAAGAGTTCTTTTGTTAGCTTGGATACAATTCACGAAAGTGTTCTCAGTGCAACAGTTGACAAACTAAGTAGACAATGAGGTAATGGATCTATTCAATTGGAGAGAAGCCTTCATCAATGCAGTTTTGTACCTTATGGCGCAGTCCCAACGGTCTGATGGAGAGCTTTCTGGTCATAACCGATGTTCTGACCGTTTGGGAGCATCAGTCTAATGGTAATAATGCCTCCAACGGCTATATCACTTTTCCATGGCAAAGTTCCATGTTGCATTGTTCTAATATCCCGACGAAATTCTAGTTTTGCAAACCTTCCTTCTGTAAAGTTCCCTCTAGAACCTCCTGCAATTTTTCTAGCTTTGCTCTCTTCTTACTGAGATTTCTATCCTTCTTCCATGTGAGGTTCATTTCGGTATTCCTCTTTCCATTCTGATTCTTATCTATACTCAACATAGTAACTTTGCATTGTTGAGATTCTTTCATAGGGTTAGAGAGTAGTACTTCTTCTTTGTCTGGGGTAGATGCTCTATTCTTCTATATATATAGGTGGTTTAAGTCTTCCTTGGTTCCTTCAACTTTGACACCCAGATCTTTGATCCTCAGTAGCTTCAATTGGTCCCCTTGTCCTTTCAGTAAGTGTTTTATCCTCTTCATCATGAATTCTCTTAGTTCTTTCTTCTTATGTTCTAGGGCTCCCTCTTCTTTTCTTTTGGTCTGATCCTGCTCAATCCAGGTTTTTCCTAGTAACATAGAAAATGGGGCAATGCTCTCAATAAATTTAACAACCTCAAAATATTCCTCTGTCGAAGTTCCATGAGAACTCATAGAGGTTTGGGTATGTCTTCCATATAGGGTTATCAACTTTATTCTAAATAATCCTATTCCTTCCAATAAAGGAATCATAGCAGGCTTTCCTAAAATTTCCTAGGTTCTTTCTATCATGATATTCACTTATGTTTCCTCATCCAGAAAATAGTCAATGTCGAAGTCTCCTATTCTTTCTTCTATGCACTCTTTTTCTTTGAATATCTCTGATAGGTTGATATTTCTCTGATCATTTAGGGTTTCTTTCATTTGTAGTAATACATTCTCTGATTTTTTCTAGGGTTCTTCCATGGTCTTAGTTTCTTTACCTTCCTTAGGGTTTTCTTGTCTCATATTCATTCTTTCAACCTTAGCAATCATTCTAGGGAAATCCAAAACTTCATGATCCATAGCTTTACAACAAAGACAACTAGGTCTTCTACCGGGGAATTCCTTAGCAAGATGTCCCAGTCTTCTGCAACTATAGCAAAGGGTTAATCCTCTTTTTCTTTTAAATGATCCCCATCCTTTCCTGTACTACGCACTAGGATCATAGTAGCTAACCTACAAAAAATACTTTCTAGGATATTGCATCTATTTGTTAGTCCAAACATTCTTTCTATGCATAGGAATAACATATCTTTCACTATTCTTATCAGATCTACTCATATCAAATCTTCTTTCTTCTATTTGTGCCCTAGTTTTCAAGCTAGGACAAAATTTATCAAACATACATGGATCCATACTTTTGAAACAAAAATTTCCACTTATCTTACCTTTTCAATCAAAACTTTTCACTATTCTTACCTTTATCATAGAACAAAGCTTCAATATATTACCTCTTTTCTTCAAATCTGACTTCTCTTCTTAGCACAGAGATTTACAAGTCAAGTAGAATACTGTGCACTAGGGAAACATATTTATGCACATATCTTTTCTTTTCTTCAATTCCCAACAATCACAGTTTCAAGTCCCGTAAACAGAACCATTTTTTGTCACAGGGGAAGACCCAGGGTTCAATGCTTCAACAAAGTACCAACAAAACCCTAACTATCGGCCCTTTCGGCAACACCTACAAAGCAGGTGAAGTCTCACCTGAGGTAGAGGCAGGGGTGGTTGCAGGACTTAGATGTCTGCAACCTTAGTTGGGACACAGATCTATGATTGTAACACCTTAACAGAGAACTTAGCAGTTATATTTCATTAGTATTCAGGCCTAGTTTACAACACAGATAAACCCTAATAGCACAACATCGCAGTATTCATCGAGATCTAATATATTCAGGCACTAAGAATATCAACATAGATCATATCTAGAATATTATTCACATCATTAGGCACTAAGCTATCATACTCATCTATACATCATTGCACTAAGAATTAATCATATAAATAATAAACAACCATAATGCACAAAACAATCACAACACAGGATATACGTGGTTCACCCCCAGCCTGGGGCTACGTCCATCAAATCTTCTTCATTTTATTGTTTTCTTTCAATCTTCTACATGCACAGAGCCATAAGATCTTACTCCGCATAGGACATGAGATCTATGCACACTTCGCTAGATCCTCCTTCCCCGAGATAGGTCACAACATAAAGACTTTACACAGTCTCTTACAATCACTTGCACTTAGCTCTGCAAGTTCTCAACATAGCATGCACAAAGAATTTACAATTTGCACTTAGCACTTAGCAAGGCACCAAGCCCCCTCTTACATCACCTTGAAATCTATTTATACATTACAAAAACGGTCTAAGCATGGGTAAACCCATGGGTCGACATCCACATACCCGTTACATAAGCCCAAAACCCAAAAAACCCTAAATAAGGGGTTGAGATCCTGTGATCTCTAGTTTGACTTGTGCTCCACCTTCGACAACCTGTTGAAGTCCAAAAATAGGTCAATTATGACCAAGGATCCTCAAAACTTGGTCAAGGGACAACAAGTGCTATCAAATGACAGTACCAAAATGTGGCAGAGGTGAAGATACTATAGAGCCGTATGTAGGGATCCTAAAGGTAAATGTCATAGGGTGTGACCGGGATATGAAATTGATTTACAGAGGGAATAATTACATGCTAGTGTCGAACATATACCTGAAGGGGTTGTAAGATTTGTTGAACAAGTATCTGCACACATGAAAACCAAATACTTGATGTGAACAATATCTGATGATAAAGAACATATAACAACTATTTGATAAAATTGAAAGTGAGAATGCGTACCTGAACGCGGAATGAGAAAAATGCTTCTCTGGGACCAAGTATAGATGATAACTCGGCGAATGTGAATGTGTAGATGGCAAGATCAGGATCCCATGGATGAGAAGGGATTGGAAAACAAAGGCTCTGGGCTCCTGTAACAGAGTGTGGAAGTTGGTAAAAAGAGGATATATATAGATGGTGGGCCCATAATGCCACCTCATTTGTACCTGTAATGATTGTTGTGTTGACGAGAGATCTTTGAGAATATTTAGATATTGCGGGAGCGTGAGGCTATGGATCCGGGAGTGCCAAGAGACAAGTTAGTGGTCCTATCATCTTGCACATTATGAATTTGGTAGTTGGTAGATAGGGGTTGTAAGGAGGGCCATACAGGGGATTTTAGGGGTAGGGGCCCATAAATGCGTGGGAGGTCCCCAGCTGGTGGGGTGCCTTCGGCTGATAGAGGACCTAGGGGGGAGCTCTGGGGGAACCTTGAGTGTCGATTTTTGTATGTACGGGTTTGGGATCCTGATGTTTTTATAGGGTAGTTGATACCCATTTTTGTACTCATAGGGGTGATGGGATTCATGAGCCTATGGCCAGTTGTATATGTATATTTTTTGTAAACATTTCAGACTTGGATGATATATATGATGGATAAGTTTTTATCATTCGTGTCTTTGTGCTTTGTTTTTTTATGATGTATGATGTCTATTCTACGTGTTTTGATAGTTGTATGATGATATGTATATGATGTTTTTTTAATATGATAAATTCCAATATAATACTAGGTTAGCCATGTGATCTGCTACTTGATTGAGGCTTCTTGGAATATGTGTAAATGTAATGGAATCAAAGTTGCGAGATATGAGTCTAACTTGTAGGTATTTTAAAAAAAGGCACAGATCGTGAACATGATACATGTTGTTGAGTTGGAGAATGACAAGCTGGGAATCTAATAGAATGCTAAGGTGATGAATGTGGCGTTGACTAGCCTTGGCAAAGAGTCCAATGAAGGTGGCATATTTGTTTTGGTTGTTGGTGGTCGGGCCTAAACATATGCTACTGGAGTGGAGTAGGATATGTGAAGGGGTATAGATGGCCCAAGCGACCGAAGCGAGATTCTAGGTGCACCAGCTGGCACCATCAGCATAACCGATGTGGTAGGTTGATGGATGATGCATCTATCAATAACATGGGTGATAGATCAAACACCAAGAGTGTTCGTATCAAAGAAGACTAAAAAATCTACAAATGTGTACAAAGAGAAACCTAAGGTAGGGGGGTTATGCTTAGGCGTAAAACTTCTTTAAGTACAACCCGTTGATGGGTTATTTGAGAGGGTAGCCTTCTGGAGGGGCCAATATGTAGG
>SNQJ01S0026499.1:0-12575 GCA_010110895.2 Picea sitchensis | reverse complement strand
AAAATACTTTCTAGGATATTGCATCTATTTGTTAGTCCAAACATTCTTTCTATGCATAGGAATAACATATCTTTCACTATTCTTATCAGATCTACTCATATCAAATCTTCTTTCTTCTATTTGTGCCCTAGTTTTCAAGCTAGGACAAAATTTATCAAACATACATGGATCCATACTTTTGAAACAAAAATTTCCACTTATCTTACCTTTTCAATCAAAACTTTTCACTATTCTTACCTTTATCATAGAACAAAGCTTCAATATATTACCTCTTTTCTTCAAATCTGACTTCTCTTCTTAGCACAGAGATTTACAAGTCAAGTAGAATACTGTGCACTAGGGAAACATATTTATGCACATATCTTTTCTTTTCTTCAATTCCCAACAATCACAGTTTCAAGTCCCGTAAACAGAACCATTTTTTGTCACAGGGGAAGACCCAGGGTTCAATGCTTCAACAAAGTACCAACAAAACCCTAACTATCGGCCCTTTCGGCAACACCTACAAAGCAGGTGAAGTCTCACCTGAGGTAGAGGCAGGGGTGGTTGCAGGACTTAGATGTCTGCAACCTTAGTTGGGACACAGATCTATGATTGTAACACCTTAACAGAGAACTTAGCAGTTATATTTCATTAGTATTCAGGCCTAGTTTACAACACAGATAAACCCTAATAGCACAACATCGCAGTATTCATCGAGATCTAATATATTCAGGCACTAAGAATATCAACATAGATCATATCTAGAATATTATTCACATCATTAGGCACTAAGCTATCATACTCATCTATACATCATTGCACTAAGAATTAATCATATAAATAATAAACAACCATAATGCACAAAACAATCACAACACAGGATATACGTGGTTCACCCCCAGCCTGGGGCTACGTCCATCAAATCTTCTTCATTTTATTGTTTTCTTTCAATCTTCTACATGCACAGAGCCATAAGATCTTACTCCGCATAGGACATGAGATCTATGCACACTTCGCTAGATCCTCCTTCCCCGAGATAGGTCACAACATAAAGACTTTACACAGTCTCTTACAATCACTTGCACTTAGCTCTGCAAGTTCTCAACATAGCATGCACAAAGAATTTACAATTTGCACTTAGCACTTAGCAAGGCACCAAGCCCCCTCTTACATCACCTTGAAATCTATTTATACATTACAAAAACGGTCTAAGCATGGGTAAACCCATGGGTCGACATCCACATACCCGTTACATAAGCCCAAAACCCAAAAAACCCTAAATAAGGGGTTGAGATCCTGTGATCTCTAGTTTGACTTGTGCTCCACCTTCGACAACCTGTTGAAGTCCAAAAATAGGTCAATTATGACCAAGGATCCTCAAAACTTGGTCAAGGGACAACAAGTGCTATCAAATGACAGTACCAAAATGTGGCAGAGGTGAAGATACTATAGAGCCGTATGTAGGGATCCTAAAGGTAAATGTCATAGGGTGTGACCGGGATATGAAATTGATTTACAGAGGGAATAATTACATGCTAGTGTCGAACATATACCTGAAGGGGTTGTAAGATTTGTTGAACAAGTATCTGCACACATGAAAACCAAATACTTGATGTGAACAATATCTGATGATAAAGAACATATAACAACTATTTGATAAAATTGAAAGTGAGAATGCGTACCTGAACGCGGAATGAGAAAAATGCTTCTCTGGGACCAAGTATAGATGATAACTCGGCGAATGTGAATGTGTAGATGGCAAGATCAGGATCCCATGGATGAGAAGGGATTGGAAAACAAAGGCTCTGGGCTCCTGTAACAGAGTGTGGAAGTTGGTAAAAAGAGGATATATATAGATGGTGGGCCCATAATGCCACCTCATTTGTACCTGTAATGATTGTTGTGTTGACGAGAGATCTTTGAGAATATTTAGATATTGCGGGAGCGTGAGGCTATGGATCCGGGAGTGCCAAGAGACAAGTTAGTGGTCCTATCATCTTGCACATTATGAATTTGGTAGTTGGTAGATAGGGGTTGTAAGGAGGGCCATACAGGGGATTTTAGGGGTAGGGGCCCATAAATGCGTGGGAGGTCCCCAGCTGGTGGGGTGCCTTCGGCTGATAGAGGACCTAGGGGGGAGCTCTGGGGGAACCTTGAGTGTCGATTTTTGTATGTACGGGTTTGGGATCCTGATGTTTTTATAGGGTAGTTGATACCCATTTTTGTACTCATAGGGGTGATGGGATTCATGAGCCTATGGCCAGTTGTATATGTATATTTTTTGTAAACATTTCAGACTTGGATGATATATATGATGGATAAGTTTTTATCATTCGTGTCTTTGTGCTTTGTTTTTTTATGATGTATGATGTCTATTCTACGTGTTTTGATAGTTGTATGATGATATGTATATGATGTTTTTTTAATATGATAAATTCCAATATAATACTAGGTTAGCCATGTGATCTGCTACTTGATTGAGGCTTCTTGGAATATGTGTAAATGTAATGGAATCAAAGTTGCGAGATATGAGTCTAACTTGTAGGTATTTTAAAAAAAGGCACAGATCGTGAACATGATACATGTTGTTGAGTTGGAGAATGACAAGCTGGGAATCTAATAGAATGCTAAGGTGATGAATGTGGCGTTGACTAGCCTTGGCAAAGAGTCCAATGAAGGTGGCATATTTGTTTTGGTTGTTGGTGGTCGGGCCTAAACATATGCTACTGGAGTGGAGTAGGATATGTGAAGGGGTATAGATGGCCCAAGCGACCGAAGCGAGATTCTAGGTGCACCAGCTGGCACCATCAGCATAACCGATGTGGTAGGTTGATGGATGATGCATCTATCAATAACATGGGTGATAGATCAAACACCAAGAGTGTTCGTATCAAAGAAGACTAAAAAATCTACAAATGTGTACAAAGAGAAACCTAAGGTAGGGGGGTTATGCTTAGGCGTAAAACTTCTTTAAGTACAACCCGTTGATGGGTTATTTGAGAGGGTAGCCTTCTGGAGGGGCCAATATGTAGGTGTCTTTAGGGGCCAATATGTAGGTGCCTTTAGGGTAGCATGGTTTTGAGGACTTTGTTAACAACCTTGATCTGTCCATTGGACTGAGGGTAGTATGGGGAGGAAAACTCATTAGAGAAGCCTAATTTTGAGGAGAGTTTTGCAAATATATCACTCTCAAAATGTTTACCATGGTTGGACACTAACTTTTGTGGGACTCCAAACCAGGTAATGACATGGTTGAAGAAAAAACGTGTTGTTTTGTCAGCAGTGTTGTTGAAAGTGGGCATGGCTTCAGCCCATTTGTTAAAGTAATCTACGACCAAGAAAATGTACTTGTGTCCATTACTAGATGGAGGGTGAAAAGTCATGAAGCATATGCCCCATTTACAAAATGGGTCGGTTGTGGTGACTGGATGTAGAAGAGATGGTGGAGCTCATGCTTTGTTTGCATAAAGTTGGCATTTGTCGCATCACTTGACAACATGGATGCAATCATGAAACAAAGTGGGCCAGAAGTACCCCACTCAAATGATTTTTTGGGTGGTGGACATACCTAAGATATGACCACCACAAGAGCCATTGTGGAAATCATTCAATACTTTTTTAGCTTTGTCGATGGTAAGACATTGCCAAAGTATGGTGTCGACCCTGCATCGATAGAGAATGTCTCTGATGAGGATATATCAGGGGGCATGATGACGAATGCGTCGATGATCATCTTGAGATATATGAGACCCAAAAAAATTTGTCTTCAGGTAGACGAGGAGGTCGACATACCAAGGGTCATCGAAGGGGATGAAGAAGAGGTGTTCATCGGGGAAGTCCTCATTGATGGGGGAAGCTTTAGCATCCAAGGGAAAAGTCGTAATGAGTTCGGCTAGGATAAGAGCTTTCTTGATTTTGGGAGTAGATAACTCTAGATCATATTCCTAGAGGATAATGATCCATCTGGAAAATTTTCCATTAATCTGTCATCGACTAAGCAAGTACTGCATGGGGTTAGAATCTGCTACGACCTTGGTAGTTCAAAGTAGAATATAGTGTCACAATTTTTGGACTGCGAGGCCAACTGATAAGGTGAGTTTCTCATCATGATTCTATTTCAAGGGTGGCCCTGAAAGGTTCTTACTAATGTTTTAAATCACATGTTCATGCCCATCATCCCCTAATTGGACAAGGACTCGTGCAACTAAGACAATCGAGGTTGATAAGTAGACAATGTAATCGTGATCATAGTCTGGGGGACTAATCAAAGGGGCATTGGATAGGGAAGATTTTAAATAATCAAAACTTGTTTGAGCATGTCCATCCCATCAAAATGGGATATCATGTCGCAATAGGTGGAGAAAACAGTATGTGTTAGTAATGTAGTCTGGGAGAAAGTGACACAAAAAATTGGCTTTGCTTTATAGGCTCTGTAGTTGGTGTAAATTCCTAGGTGGTGGAATTTTTGTGATAGCTTGGAACTTGAGGGGGTCCACCATGAGGGGGTTCAAGTGGATATTGTACTGGCAACATCGTTGGAAAATGTTGTGTAAATTGTCTAAATGTTGAGTTCGCTTTTTGGATCGAGTAGTGAGGTCTTCCAAATAAGTGAGGATGATGCGAGAAAGATCATGGAAAATATAGGTCATGTCCCGTTGAAATGTAGCACCTACGTTCTTGAGTCCAAAAGGCATGACACGATAAGAAAAGGTACCCCATGGGGTTGTAAAAGCAATTTTGTATTGATCTGTTGGGTGGATTTGAATTTGGTTATAGCCAAAGAACCCATCCATAAAATAAAGTTCCTCATGTTCGGCACAATCATCGATGATTTGGTTGATGAAAGGGGTTGGGAAGTTGTCCTTGGGACATGCATGGTTGAGATCATGAAAGTCATTGTAGACACAAATAGTTCCATGTTTTTTGTTAACAGGGATGGGGCTGGAGACCCATAAAGTATACACATTGGGATAAATGACCCCAACAAAGCATAATTTATCAATTTTGGCTTTGATAGCCGCAAATTTGGATGGGTGGAGGGGGAGTTTATTTTGACGAACAAGGGAAAAATCCAGCCAGGTATTGATTCAGTGTTCGACTATAGAAGGATCAATGCCAGGAATCTTCATATATGACCAGGAAAAAATGTCTCAGTATTCCTAAAAGAGAGATTTGTAAGAAAGGATTTATTTAGGGGAGCATGTGACGTCAATGGTGATCTCTTCTATGATGCCTGTTTTAATGAAAATTTCAATGTTGGTTGTGGGTGAGATGTTGTCCATGTTGCCTTATTCAAAATTATTAGGGGTAGGGATAGGGTTTTTAAACCAGTCAATGTGCCCCAGAGGAATAAAATCTTTGGTTTCAATTGCTCACAAGGAGGCTTGGGTAGGAGGGTGAAAGGCCTCTTGTGAGCGAAAAAGTGCACGATGATGGAGTGCATTCCATTGGCAATCGGGGGTGGTTAGTTCCTCCAATATATATTTGTCGTAGTGGAAAATGAAACAAGATAGGGGATCATGTGTGATGGTAAGGGGAACCATCGACAGGTAAGTGTTATTGTCCTCAAGGGATGATGATGTAGAAGGGGTATTGTCTATAGGGTGTGATGGCTCACTTGACATGAACTGAATGTCACGATACTGTGGATGGTACCTCATTCACATAGATACTAACGAAGAAACATAATGAATGTTAGTGATGTGAGAAACAATAGGGAGAGCCTGAGGGGGCTCGAGAAAGGATGTTTGGTGTACATCGGCTAACGTTTGGTAGAATTAAGGTAGAGTTAGGCAATGATGGGTGTAATGGACATATTCTGAGCATATGGAACAAGCGAAATTGGTTTGTAACCTTGTATTGTGTGCGGTTGAGGACTTCATAGTAGTAGATGAAGTATTAGGTGGAGTGGTAAGAAATGGGGTTTCTCTAGGGAGTTGGATAATATTGTGCAACTTAGGAAGAGTAGGACATCTGTTAGTGGGGTGTCCTTCTCTTTCGCATAGTGTGCAAGGAGGTTGAGCTCGGGGAGGGAGCAGAGCTATGGGCTCATTCTTCCTTCTTCTACCCCCAAAGGTAGTGATGTTGCCTCTAGTTGGGGGTGATGGTGGTGTGGAAGGAGCCTATAATAGGATCTGCATCAATAAACCCTCTATCTGAGGAGGGAGAGATGGTGTAGGAACCATAATGGGTGGATGGAGATACCATACAGGGATGGCGAGTACCATGTTGGGAAGGGTGAGAGTAGCAACTAACAGGAATTATTGGACTCCAAGTGGGGGGTAGAAGAAGGGGATTTAGGTAATGGCTTGGAGGACTATCTCCCAAAATGGTATTTTCCCTTGGAGGGGGGGTAAATCTGGGACAAGTGGTTCCATGGTAGTTTCAGGGAATTCCTAAGGTATTAGTTCTCCAACTAGTGGATCTTTGATGTGGGGAGGGTCCTCCATGATAGGAGTAGTGTCTATGATATCAGTTCCATTAGAGGAAACTAAACACACTTGTGTTGACATGGAAGGATTTAGGAGAGGTGGTGCTCTATGGTAAGTCCCTAACTGCAAGTATGGGTCCTTGTATATTCCAAGGCCCATGTCGATGACTAAAAAAGAATATAATCTAGTGCTGACAAGGGGGAGAATGTTATCAATGTTGGCAGAATGATTAGGCTTGTAATGTGTAATTTGGTCGATGGTGATGATCTTCTCGTTATGAGGGAAAATCATTGTATGAAACATAGAAGAGGATACATCCTTCATAGCATACATGTATTTATGCCCAAACAAGATATTGTAATCAAGTGGGGCATCGATAACCTCAATGTCAATTAGGATTGTTTTTCCCCCAAGATCTATGGGAACATTTTGGAAGAGCCCTTCAGGGGATGATGGTCAACCATCATAAACTCTCAGGGTGATGGGAGATGGTACTAGCTCGAGTGAGTCGAGTTTCTGCCATAAGACTTTGGAAATGATGCATGTGGATTCACCTTCATCAATGATACACCAATGAACTGTGATGTTTTGGATCTTAACTAGTATCTGAAAAGCTACCAGGGAGGTGAGGTGTGGTTCCCCGTTATCTATATCAAAGGTGATGAATCGAGTATCAACTTGGTCAACTACCCCCAAAGTGGAAAGCAAGGACTTGCATTGTGATGGGAAAGTTTGGAGGACCTCTAGTACATACATGGTTGTAGGGGATTGAGATAAATCATTGACTAAACTGTAATTATGGGTTTCCCTAGCGTGAGGGTTATGTACATTCCGTCATAAAGGTACGCAGGGTATACAAGGATTGGGTTCAGTGTTAGGGTGTGGAATCATCAATGGTTGTCTTGTAGTATCGGGAGTTGTTACCGAGGTGGTTGGGGTGGAGTCAGGAGGTAATTCATATTGATGATCGTGAATTTGCAGAAGAATCTCTTCTACGCTGGTAAGGAGGATTTTCAGGTTGAGTGTGACCTAGATTTTGATATCGCCCCATTTCTGGTGGGGTAGAGTTGATGTCTTGTTGGGTATTCATCACACCTTGTTGTGGAATAGTGTTTTGCAAAAATTCCAAAGGTGGTGGTTTCAAATAGTGTTGAGGGGCCTGCAGAGGGGCAGGAAGTGCTAGGGGGCATTGAGTCTTCATGGATACTTTCATCTGTTTAAACTCAACAATTTGGGGGCATTGGTGAGTATAATTTCCATACTCACCACATAGATTGCAAGGGAAATTAGTTCTAAGGTTATTGTTCTTCACTTTTCATGGTTGATTTTTATTGTTTCCCCCTTGGGGGTTTTGGTTTCCTTGATTCTAGTTTCCCCCAGTGGGTTGGTTTTGTGGGGGGGTATTTCCTCCTGGTCCTGGGTTGATATTGTTTTGGTTTTTTCCTTTCTTCTTGGAATTATTCGGCTACTGGGTAACATTTTCCATATTCAACTGTTCAAAAGCATGAACCTATTGAATGGGAGAGGGCTTAACAAAATCAACATCGGCCTATGGTTTCCCTTTTGGAGGAGCAACTTGTTGGGGGGGACCAGGAAATGGAAAATATGGATTTTTTTTTAGAGACGATCGATATGGTGTGTAGGAAGTTGAAGTACTTCCACAATTGTTGTGTTTATATGTGGCAGTTGTGGGTGAACATGTACTTGGTTGAGGAACCATATGAATCATGGGTACTGGTGGGGGTCCCCCCAATGGCTGAGAGGGACCAACATAATATAACTATTAGTGAGTGGGAGGAGGGTAATAAGATGTCCCTCCATATGGTTATGGGTATTTTTGTGCACCATAAGTAGGTGGTGGGTGGGTGTAAGGGTTGAGATGTGTCATAGAACCAATCAACCCATCTGCAGCATGGGAGACCCCAGGTTTGTCCTGGCCAAATGGTAGGGGTCTAGGTGCATCAGGAAATATTGTGTACAAGTAACATGATTAAGCATATATGAGGTCAAATTGTTGGTCCTTTTTGATGGCCTCCTCCTCTAATTGAGGAAAAGTGGATGCTGCATATTTGGAAATCACAAAGACGAGCAATTTAAGAAACCAATCAAGATGTTGTTCTTTGGTGGTTTTTTCTTTACACAAACTACATCATCACC
Organism: Picea sitchensis; assembly: GCA_010110895.2. Taxonomy (NCBI): domain Eukaryota; kingdom Viridiplantae; phylum Streptophyta; class Pinopsida; order Pinales; family Pinaceae; genus Picea; species Picea sitchensis. The sequence continues at coordinate 4,005 of SNQJ01S0026499.1, read as the reverse complement.
GACATTCATGGATGTGGTCAGCGATATGGATAGAAGTGGTTTGTTTGAACTCAAAGAGAAGTTCCAAGACAGTATCATGATGAACTGGCAGTTGGAAAAAGGAAAAAAAGGCCTTGGCCAATGATTCAAAGGTCACATGGGACCCTGATTTTTCATCCACATACCATTTGGTTGATGAACCAGTGAGAGTTATTTGAAATAACATTAAGCATATGGAATCATCCATGATTTTGTTTGAAGAGAACTATAAGTGGAAGGTCATAACATGGTTGGCAGAATCTTCCCCTGGTTTTCCTTCAAACTTTGGAAGGTAACTTGGTAGGAATATTGGGTCAAGTAGCATCATGCAAAATTAGATCATTTGTGAGTTTTGTTAAATCAGGAATGTTGAGGGATGCCAAGTATGGCATAGGGAGATTTGGTAGAGGATTAGTTCCAACCATTGTGTGTGTAGGTAATGGACCTGTCCCTTGAGAGGGATTTAGTGGGTGTGTACTTATTCCTTGAGAAGAAGTTTGACTCTTGCCTCCTTGTGAAGGAGAACCAATAGATGGATGGCATTGGGTATTTAACCCAAGCAAAGTGGAACCAAGTAAATTTGATCCCAAAATAGTATCACTTACGGGGGTGTGAGAGGGTTGAGCCGATGAGTTGGCAAGACTAGGAACTCCTCCTAGAATAGGAGGAAAATTCTGCAAACGTCTAGAACAATGGGGATTCTGTGGGTCCCCTATGGTTCCGACTAGAAAAGTGAATGTGTGAAAATGGTGACAAGATAAATAAATGAACTAGTTCTTTTATATTTTTGACTTTCACAAAATAGTATAACTCACAATTGCATATAATCAAATGAACATAATACATAAATCAATTGTAAAATAAACAATCATGTGGATAGGTGGATTTTGTCTGTGTGGGGGAACAATAACAAAAAATAAAATATCGTGTCCTAAAATACTTATCGTCCTTCCTCTCAATTTAGCACTGAGCCTTCCAATAGCACTCAACAGTGGGATTTGAAGCCATCGGAAGAGGAACTAGTGAAGGTTGAAGTAGTCAGTTAGAATGAGGGGTAGAGGGTGCATATCTTGAAAGAACTAGCGATATTTCCCAATAGCCACACAAAATACGAACAAGGTGTGATTGCATCCCACAACATCCACATGTGTAGATATCCTAAGTTTATCCACTAAGTACCTTGGTCAAAGTGAGACATTTGGATTTTTGGCCTCAGAAATGGGTCACAGGTTGGATTCCCTCACAAGAGTTGGGTGTCTCAAGGAAGGATACATAGAACAACCGAACCTTGGCCTTCGACCCTTCATGGGTATATTCCTGCCTTATGGTATAGTAACACTTGACTTGGAGGATTTTCAGGATCCCTATTCTCAACTTCTATTGTTTCAAAATGAGAGAACCTGATAACGGGGGGTTGTTTGGATGCCTACCCCTAAGATCCTACTTAGAATAAAGATTTCTTTTAGCACTCCCTGTAGAGGAAAATTTAGTGGGTTCTTAGAAAATTTTATATGTGGTGAGCTGCGAGATTGGGGTCATGGACCAATCTCATTTTGAATTAAATGGGTGTGGATAATTTCCAAAGAAGTAGTCATATCTTTCGAATTCTTTTTGAAGAAATCCTACTTCGACCTCCACTATTCTAAATAGAAATTATGTGTGTAAGGAGTGGCTTCGTGTGAAAGAAAGTGAAAAGTGTGCAAAGATTTTAATAAGTTAAGTGTGAGATTGCAACATGTGGACTTCTTGTGGTTCTTACAAATCTTCTTACCTAGATTACTATGTGTCTTTCTTACAACCTTGTGGAATATTTAAAGCCCTAGAGAACTAGCAATGTGGACACATGGGTCCTTACAAATCCTTTAAACTCCCTAGAATGTTGTTTACACTAAGAAAGATCTTTGAAAACTATCCTAGAATTGCAAACATGTGGGCATGTATGGGCCCATTACTTGATATTTTCAACTTTCCTAGAGTTTTTTCTAAACTAATAAAGCTTTTAGAAACTATCCTAAGAATGCAACATGTGGGAATGTATGGTCCCTTACAAATATTTTAAGATGATTTCCAAAACTAAGAGGAACCCTATGGGGGATTTTTCCTCTATTAAATATTTCTTAAGGTAGATGAAACTTCCATTCAACCACATTTTTTGATTCCCAATATCACACTAGGGTGTGAGGGCAGAGCATATTTGCGGGTTAAAATTAGTTTCTAGTCCCAAATTAAGTGATTGTGTTTGAAAAGAAATAACTTCAACTTAAAATTTTAAAATCCAAATGAGCCATCCATGTGGAAACAAAGAAAAAGAGAAGAATAGTGATTCTTTTAACCCCTAAGTGCTTATGTTAGATAACCTTTCTTGAGAAAGGACTCTAATTGAAGTGTAGTTGATTTACAAAGTGCAGGAAATTAAAATCTGAAGGCTAGGGACCCTCAAACCATGCATAAAAACCCTTACAATTTGAGAAAATTGGACTTATGCATGGGCTACAGTTCTAACAGGCACGTAGAGGGCACATAGTGCACAAAGAAAATAATTATGTGTTGTGCACAGTGAACAGAGTGTGTATCTGTGGGCCTTGAAAGCCATGCACTTCCTGTCATGCGTCGGGGGAGAAATTTCCAAGTGAAATACTTCTTCCTTGGATCTAAATTTTGACTTTGGCAGGTTGGTCTAGGCCGGTTTTGATACCTACATATCAAAACAATCAAAATGAGGTGCTCTCAAGACTTAAATAGAGAGGAATTTGATATCAATCCCCAGTATGATTGCTAATCTATTGTGTTGATTTTGTCACATGGGTGAGAAAAAACACAACACTTGCATGCTTAGTTAAGTCAGCTAAACAAGACATAAGTTTGTGAGTTGATTAGATAACCAAATACACATGAAAAACAAATAAATACAACTAAAAACAACTAAGAAAAAAATGTTAGAGAAACTTGAAGAACTAGAACCATGAAAAGCAAAACTTTTCCAATATATAGCTACCAATGGATCAATATATTGATAGGCTAAACACCGTAGAGAAAGGCAACGAATTATGAGTCCCCTCTTCCTCCTTTGAAGGCTCTTGAGTTCCCTAATATAGAGCTCTTCTCTTCATACAATGGAAAATTAAAAATGGTGAAGAAATACAATGCTTATTCCCTCAAGAGGTGAGTGGAATGGCCTATTGCAATGGTGATTGAATGATTCAAAGAGAAAAGAGGATTCTCAAAGAAGAATTCTTGGAGAATAACAATACCTTGAAGTTCTTATTTTTCTAGCACACCCATGAAACATATTTATAGAATCCATACATGGCAAGATATAATTGGCTCATAGTGTGAACAAGGGGCCTTTTAGGGCACTTCCTAGCCCTTGACCAACCTCCAAGCTATATTTCGCTCAGATATGAGTGTCAAATCATGTTGGGGGTCAAACTAGAAGTGGTTGAGGGGCCAACAAGATTCATAAATGCATCATTCAAAGGAGTGCATGAAGTTTCTCATAGACAGTCATGCATCTTGTGCATAGTGTAGGTTGAGGCCTATGTTAGCTTGTGCATTTTATGGATTGTGCATGTGCTCCCTTTGGTGAATTTGTGCACTTTGATTTTTGAACCAAGTATATAGTTTTTTGCCTTTTTGTAGACTTTGGTGTTGTAGGTGGACTAATTGTTGTTGGCATTGATGTCTTTCTTTAACCATTGTGTGCAATGTTGCAGACGATTTTTCTGTGATAACACACCAAGTTGAGGAGATTGAAATGTGTGGACATGTATACAAAAGGTCAATGTGGATGGTGGAGAGACACTTGAAGTCATTGAATTATTTTGTTGGACAAAGAGAACGTCTTGAGGGTTCTATGGTGGAGGGATATATGGTATATAAATCCTTGATGTATATTAGTCATTATCTTCCTAAATTAGCAGCAAGAATGGAGGTGCCTTGCATTTGGGATGTCAATTCCATCAAAACATTTGAAGGGGAGGTCTTGGT
>SNQJ01S0026498.1:129452-149214 GCA_010110895.2 Picea sitchensis | reverse complement strand
AGAGAACAACTCAGTGGTGAAAGATTCCACTCACCTTGTTCCAAGCTTGGTCTCGAGGATGAAATACTCCACCCACACCATTCTATAGTCTTCACAGGTTCCATCATCGATCCAGGAGGGTAGTAGGGTTGTACCCTTGAGGGTTTTCCAACAGGGGTGCATCATTTCATGAAGAAGAGTTTGATCCAGCCTTGTGACAGGGTCTAGAGAAATTCTAGCATTTGGGTATTACTTGCAGAGCCATGTTCATAAATTTCGGAGCATTTTTGGAGGGTTACTTCGACTAGACTATTATATACATCGTTGGGACGGTTTTGAGAGAAGGAAGGCGCAACTATGATTCAGATCTTGTCAATTTGAGGGGGTTGCACCTCAAATTTGACCCTGAGACTTCTCCTAGTGGCTTGTGGCAGCTCGATCTATCTTTTTAGAGAATTTCAATGGATTTGGAGGCGTCCTTCATTAGGGCCAAATTATTGGGCACTTCAGGGTTTCAGGAGGGTGCAGTCTTGATAAGGGTTTCAACACTTTGGAGGGGTAAGACTTGGCATCCGAACTTTAGACTTCAGGGAGGGTTTCCAGTTTCCCTGATCTATCTTTCGATGGAGTTTGGAATCATTTGGATATCTCCTTTAGCTAGGCCAAAATCTTGGCCTTCTCATATATTCAGCAGGATGTGCCAGCAGCGAAGGGGGTTGGACGTGACCCTGGTTCTTATTGTATTTGGCCTTCATTATTGATTCAACTTTGGAGGCTTATTTTTTATTTTCGGGAGCATTTTGTAGCAGCTCATATGTTATCTCTTAGAGCCATCTGATGTTATTCCAGATCTTCATCCACTTTGTATCGAGTTCTTTCTTTTCATAATAATAAAGGTCAGATCAATGCTTTTGGGTTCCATATCTTGTGTACTAGTTAGATATTGTGTTTGCATTGAGTTTATCTTCAGATCTGTGCTTAATAACTAAATATAACCCTAAGGCCAGAACTTGAGAGGCCAACCTGCAAACATACACAAACAAACAAGTAAATCAGTGGTCAGTCAATGTTCCAAGCAAAAAAATTGGCTTGGGAACATTACATTCCACCCAACCGTAGACTTGTTGCTCCATATATCAACAACAAGTCACCCCCGATTTGTGGCTCAAAATCCATAATAAAGGGTGTCTCTATTGTCCACTCACATCCCAATATTGTAGATTTTAACCTTGTACAATATTTTTCTGCAAACATATTTTCAATAAGAACATAAAATATACAATTGCAAATACACACATTACAAAGATTTTTCCAGGTGAAAAATCTTTGTGTAATGTGGGTATTTTCCATTGTATATTTTTTGTTCTTTTATGGAAAATTTGTTTGCAGTAAAACATTGTACACGGTGAAAATCTAAATTTGGTATCAGAGAAATTATTGGCTTCAGGGGTCACCTTTGTGGTCAAGGGTTTGGCTCGGGACTGTGGTAAGCCTTGTTACAATGGGATATCTGCGGTTTTGATTCTTCGAGTGAAAATAAATGGCGAGAAGTTCGAAAATAGAGATTGATAAATTTAATGGGCAAAGTTTTGAGCTGTGGAATCTCAAGATGGAAGATCTATTGGTAGACAAAGATCAATGGATTGTGGTGGATCCAGGTACTGCACTTGAAGGAACGTCAACAAATGACTAGAAAAAGTTGGATCAGAAGGCAAAGAGCACAATCTGATTGTGTCTCTCAGATTCAGTATTATTGAATGTGTCAGGGGAAGCTATAACCAAGGAGTTATGCAATAAGTTAGGAAACTTGTATCAGTCTAAGTCTTTGGCAAATAAACTGTTCCTGCAGAAGAAACTGTATAACCTGAGGATGAGAGATGGAGACTCGGTGATAGAGCATCTGAACACATTCAATACTATGTTAAGTTAATTATTATTTGTTAAGATAAAATTTCAGATGAAGATAAGTGTATTAGTTTACTGTGCTCTTTACCAAACTCGTGGGATAGTCTGGTTGTGGCCATAGGTAGTAATACAACTACCTTGAGTTTTGATGATGTGGTCCCATCCTTGTTGTACGAGGAGATGAGATAGAAGAACATGGAAGGACATAGTACAAATGCATTATTTGCAAGAGGAGGCTCCCAAGAAAGAAATATATCTAAGTTTAAGGGTAGATCTAAATATCTCGAAAATTTTGTAAAGGTATGATGAAGATGTGGAAAAGAAGGACACTTCAAGAAGCAATGTAGATCCAAAAGCGTTGAGAAAGTGAAGGGATATGAAGGTTCTCCCTCTACGGAAGAAAATACCTCCAAGGAAGAAGGAGGAGATGTGTACTTGGCTTCTTCAATCACACATTTAGATCGTGAGGCATGGCTGGTTGAATCAAGTGCATCCTTTCATATGACTCCCCACATGGAGTGGTTCTATGAATATGAAAGGTATGATGGAGGTAATATTTTCCTAGGTGATGACTCAAAGACCAAAATCATAGGATGARGAAAAGTCAAGTTGAGTCTCATAGATGGAAGGATTAGAACACTTCATGGAGTTCTACAAATCCCAGGATTGTTCCAGAAATTTGATTTCTGTAAGCAAAATGGACAATGCAGGGGTAAAAATAGTATTTGAAAAATAAACCTACATGATGGTTCGAGGAGAAATGGTGTTGTTGAAGGGAGTTCATAGTGGAAATCTGTATAAGCTGCAAGGAAGCACTATTAGTAATGGGTGTAATAGTTCCATTGTTTATGATATTGGAGCAGAAGAAGAAAAAAATCCTACAGTCTCTAGAGAAAAGGTTATGCTATGGTATCAAATATTGGGGCATATCGGAGAGAAGGGTCTCCGACTATTACATGGTAAAGGTAGGGTTCAAGGTATGTCTAACTGCTCTTTGGATTTTGATTTTTGTGAACATTGTCTATATGGGAAGCAAAATCGGATAAGATTCCCCTCTGGTGCAACGAGGGTAGAAGGAATTTTACATCTAGTGCACAATGATGTGTTTGGACCTGTGTCGGTTCCATCATTGGGAAAATATGTGTACTGTGTCTCATTTATAGATGACTTCCCAAGGAATACTTGGATATATTTCCTCAGAAATAAATCTAAAGTCTTTGGTAGGTTTAAAGAGTTTAAGGCTCTTATAGAAAATCAAACAGAGAAAAGAATTAAGGTGTTGAGGAAAAATAATGGCAGATTTATGCGGAAATGAACTTGAAGAGTTCTGTAAGAAGTGAAGTATAGCAAGGAAAAAGACTACTCCATATACACCTCTGCAAAATGGAGTTGCAGAAAGGATGAACAAGACGCTGATGGAAAAATCAAGGTGCATGCTCAGTGGTGCCAGGTTAGGGAAAAAAAAATTGGTAGAGGAAGTGGGTATTGCATGTTACCTGGTCAATTGATCACCCTCATTAGCACTGGATGACAAGACTCCACATGAGGTATGGACTGGTAAGAAACTATCTCTCACACATCTCAAGGTATTTGGTTGTGAGGCCTATGTTATGTTCCAAAGGAAAACATGAGTAATCTAGATAAGAAGGCTAAAAAGTGTATCTTTATTGGGTATAAAGATGGTCTCAAGGGTTATAATCTTTGGAACCCAGAAACTAAGAAGGTTGTGTATAGTCGAGATGTGCTATTTATAGAAATGAAGGATGTTGTTAAACATGAAGTCCTACCAAGTAAGGAAGAACCAAAGAAAATAGAGTTTGAGCCAAAGGATGATGAATCTGACGCTACAGAAGAACGAGAATTAGAAGAAGAAGATCTTCATACTCCATTATTGAGGAGATCGATGTAGGAAAAAAGGCTACCGAAAAGGTATACTCCATCTTATTTCCGTTCAAATTTTGCTTTGTCTATTACTGATGATGATCCTAGAACTATTAGGGAGGTAGTGGATTCAAAGGATGGAAAACTCTGGAAAAAGGCCATGGTTGAATAAATGACATCTTTGGATAAGAATGGGGCTTGGGATGTAGTGGAGTTTCTGAATGGAATAAATCCCATTGGCAGCAAATGGGTATTTAAAAAGAATCTTAATGCAGAAGGAAAAGTGGAGAACTACAAAGCTTGATTAGTAGCAAAGGGTTATTCCCAGGTTGAGAGAATTGATTTTGGTGAGATTTTTTCTCTTGTTTCCAAGTTAAATTCTATTAGATTTGTGTTATCTGTTGCTATTGCATTTGATTTTGAAGTAGAACATATGGATGTAAAGAAAACATTCCTACATGGTGATATGGAAGAAGAAATCTATATGAAGCAGCTGGAAGGMTTTGTTGTGAAGGGAAAGAAGGAGCTGGCATGCACGCTGAAAAAGTCCATGTATGGTTTAAAACAATCACCAAGGATGTGGTATCAAAAATTTGATACTTATATGATGGGACTTGGCTTCACAAGAAGCAAAGAGGATCGCTGTGTGTATTTTAAATTAATTGGTGATCATTTGATTTATTTGGTATTGTATGTGGATGACATGTTGTTGATATGAAACAATAAGGAGATTATCCAAGATGTGAAAAATCAAATGTACTCTAAATTTCACATGAAGGATCTTGGTGCAGGAAATTTCATTTTGGGCATGGAAATTAAAAGAGATCGAAAAAACAAGAAACTCTGGTCAAATCAAAGAAAATATGTCGAGACAATATTGCAGAGGTTTAATATGCATGAATGTAAACCGGTCAGGGTCCCTATTCTTGTAGGTGTAAAGTTTTCTACGGATCAGTGTCCCAAGACACAAGAAGAGGAGGAGGACATGTCTCATGTTCCATATGTGAGTGTGGTTGGTAGTTTGATGTATGCAATGGTCTGTACCAGACCGRACATTKCACATGCAGTGGAAGTTTTGGTATATGTCAAAACCAGTAAAGGAGCATTGGACAAYAGTAAAGAGGGTTTTCAGGTATTTGTGTGGCACTACTAGTTATGGATTGTGCTACCAAGGAAGACCAAGTTTGGACATAGTGTTGGACATACATGGATTTGTGGATGTAGACTGGGCTGGAGATCTGGATCGTAGAAGATCTACAAGCGGGTATGTGTTTAACCTGTTTGGAGGAGCAATCAGTTGGATGAGAAAAATATAGTCTGTAGTTTCACTTTCAACTACAGAAGTTAAATACAAGGGAGCCACTCATGAAAGCAAGGAAGCAATATGGTTACAAAGATTGTGTTCAGGTATTGGGTTGGTACAACAAGATGTAAGGATAGATTGTGACAGTCAGAGTGCAATTTTTCTGCCAAAGAACCCATGTTATCATTCAAAGACAAAGCATATTGATGTTCAATATCACTTTGTGAGAGACATGGTTGAAGAAAAGAAGGTGTTGTTGATGAAGGTGGACACTTTGAAGAATGTTGTAGATTCATTAACAAAATATGTGAGCACCGATAATTTCTCTTGGTGCAGAGGATCTATGGGCATTGCTGCCATAGATTGTTGACTATGTAACCCTGTAACCCCCTGTATTCAAAGAAAATGACAAGTCGAAGAATGTTGGATATGTGTTATATTCTTTGCGTGACTCCGTTTTTGGGTAGTTTTTCGGCACATGGTTTTTCGTCGATGGTTTTCTATTTCCAGTTAAGGAATTAGGGTTGTTGACTAATCCAGGTCATTGGATTAGGGTTTTGGATATTGTTGGCTCCTATATGTATATTGTATTGTAAACAATGTATGATGTGAATGAATATAGAATATGTTGGTTTTCCCGGTTTGGGTTTCTAGGGGAACAATATATGTGTAATGTGTGTATTTTCCATTGTATCTCTGTTTTTGGGCAGTTTTTTGGCACATGTTTTTTCACTGACGGTTTTCTATTTCCATTTAAGTAATTAGGGTTGTTGACTAATCCATGTCATTGGATTAGGGTTTTGGATGCTGCTGGCTCCTATATGTATATTGTATTGTAAACAATGTATGATGTGAATGCATATAGAATATGTTGGTTTTCCTAGTTTGGGTTTCCAGGGGAAAAATATCTGTGTGATGTGTGTATTTTCCATTATGTCTTTTCTGCTCTTTTATTGAAAATTTGTTTGCAGTAAAATATTGTACAAGGTTAAAATCTACAAATATAACACATAAAAAGCTATTTTTCCTACAACAATCCCAATCAACCAACTATTTTCCCCTCAACCCAAGGAATGAGATCCCCCTTCTTTGCACACAATCCTTCGGGCCTTCCCACTTCCCTCTGGGGCTCTAGCACAGGTTGGACATGAATCTTTCTTGTCGAGGACTCTAGTGACTTACAACTGCAACAAGAAATTCTCGTCTGCAACTCATTTTCTCTGTGGTGATTTCTTACATACAAATATCTTATATAGGCCTAGCATCCTACTTCTTCATGCAATTACAATTCCCACAAGCTACCCTCAAATCCCACTATGGTTGTCTTCCATCTCCAACACTCATTCCTCTCTTGTTGTAAAAATAACTACTTGTAAAAACTGCCTACAATACCCATTTGAACTTCCCTTTTACCCATACATGTTGACTCTCACATTCCCTACTGTTGATTGTACTCAACCCCATGCTCTCAATAACTATGTGAGGTGACTTTTCACACCATCCTCTTACATTGATTAAATGATTGGGGCTTTGATACAATGAAAATAAAAATAGAAGGTTCATACAAAATAATTATTTTAGAAAGTAGGTTGGGATTGATATCCATGAATAACTCCCCTTTGGACTCTCCCTCTCTTCTGGAAATTTATCCCCCATTACTTCATCCATGCCTGTCTACATGACGATGATACATTTATTTTTATTATTATTTATATACAATGTTTACATATTACATCACTTAGGCCACGACCATATATCATATTTACATTATACAATGCTAAACTGGGTATTAAAAACAAGGATGTTACATTCCCCTCCCTTTACAATTTTCATCGTCTTCAGTGCACAACACCATACTAATACATGTACAAAATTTATATCATAGTACTTGACACTTTCACAAGTTCACAACTCTTGCAACAATTCCAACCAATAATCTCTCATTCCCCTCAACCTCCACAACCCAAGGAAGTGTAACCCCTTCTTTTCATCACAGTCCCTCAAGCTATATCACTTCCCTTTTAAGGCTCTAGCATAGGTTGGAAAAAAAGTCTTCAAGATGTGGCTCCAAGAACTCCAACTGCCAAAATGGATCCTTGCACACTTATATTCCAATGTACATTTAGTTTTCTTCAAAATTTGCAAAAATTTGTGGGTACTCCTCCAGTATGGTCTCCTCGTGCTCCCACGTGGTGTCTTTAGTACCGTAGCAGGCCCACTGGACCCTTACTAGTATTATGGATTTGTTCTTGATCACTTTGAATTTCCGATCTAGGATGCACATTGGATCCACTCGAAATTCCCCTTCATGCTCCACCTGGATCATTATCCAATCAATTACGTGGCTAGGATCAGGCACATATTTCTTCAATAAAGACACATGAAACACATTATGAATTATCATGGAAATAGACAATGCAAGGATGTATGAAATTGGGCCTATATTTTATAGAACTTCAAACGAACCATAATATATCGCTACCAACTTTGGGCAACTTCCCAATCTTAGCAAGCTCCTCTTAGCCTTTACTTTTAAAAACACATGCTCACCCACTTTGAATTCTTTGTATGTCCTACTTTTATATGCATAACTCATTTGTATTTCATGTGCAACCTTTAAATTCGGCTTGATCTTTACCATCTTCTCTTCCATGTCCCTTAGCAATTCTGACCCAATAACGACTATGTTTGTTGGGTTGTCCCAACTTACTGACATGTTACATTTCCTGATATACAAGGCTTCAAATGGGATCATTTTCAATGATTCTTGATACCCATTATTATAAGAAAATTAAACCAAATTAAGATAGTCTTACCACTTGGAAGGCTTGTCCATTACATACATTCTAAACATATCTTCAATTATCTAGTTGGTCCTCTATATCTTCCCATCTAAATTTGGGTGATATGTTGTACTAAAATTAAAATGAGTCCCAAATCCCTTAAACAACCCCTTCCAAAAGTTGGAAGAGAAATTGGGATCTCTATATGACACTATTTCCTTAGGAACAACATGTAGCCTAGAAATTTCCTTCATATAAATCTCTGCAATGTTGGCTTCCTTGTGAGGTGATTGGATGTGTGACCTTGGAGAAATATTCAATGGATCTCCTATAGTATCCAACTAGTCCCATGAAGGATTTCACTTATGAAACATTATTTGACATCGATCGACTTTGATTGCTTCAGTCTTTTCAAGGTCCACTGTTATTCTGTCCTCTGAGACGATGCAACCCAAATAATGGATTTTCCTTTGATCGAAAGGGCACCTGCTTAAATTGGCATAGAATTGATGCTCTTATATCAACACCTGTAGTATCATCCTCAAATGTTTCCCATGCTCCTCCTCTGTCTTGGAGTAGATAAGAATATCATCCAAGAAGACAATGACGAATTTGTCCAAGTAATCTATGAACACTCCATTCATTAGACATATAAAAGTATCTAGTTCATTTGCTAGGCCAAATGACACCACAACAAACTCATAATGGCCATGCCTTGTATGGAAGGTCATATTGCTAGTGCCTTCTTATTTGATTCTCGCCTGATGGTAACTTGGCCTTAGGTCAATCTTGGAAAAAATCCTTACACCCTTTAGTTGATAAAAAAATAATTCATTCATGGTAGAGGGTACATATTCTTTTATTGTGACCTTATTGAGCTACCTAAAGTCAATACACAATCTTAGAGCTCCATCCTTTTTCTTCACAAAAAGCATTGAGGCACCCCAAGGTGAGACACTTGGGCTTATGTACCCCTTCTTTAACAATTCTTCTAGCTACATTTGAAACTCCCTAAGCTTTGGTTTGCTCAATATATAGGGATTTTTGGACACCGGGGCAACTCCAGGCATTAAGTCAATAGAGAAGTCAATATCTCTTTTTGGTGGAAATCTTGACAACTCCACAAACAAATCTTCATATTCCTTCAAAACTAGATAATCTTCAAGACTTGGCTTCTTATATTTTGTTGGCTCTTCCATATGGGCTGCATATATCTGACACCCTTCTCTAAAACATATTTTCAGTTGCAATGCTGAAATATATCTGAAAAATATAGGTCTTGGAATATCTTGTATCATCCTTGAATTCCCTTCCTCATCAAGGCATGTGAAATCCTTGTCGTAGCAATTTAGGACAACATTATTCTTGTCCAACCAATCCATACAAAATCAAGCAATCATATGACCCAAGTGATCCGAGGTTCAAATCTACCTTAGTGCTAACTCCATTCATTGTCACCGAGAGATCCTTGACAATTTAATTGTTTTTCCTCTTGGTTCCAGTGGCTAGATGAACAACCAAGACTTTTCATGCTTACATCTCTTCAATTTAAACCTTTCAACTATATATATATATATATATAGTTGAAAGGTAGNCACACACACACACACACACACACACACACATATATTATATCCACAATCAATCAAAATATGTATGGGTTGATTATCAATCTTACCTTCTACCTCAATCATGTGGGATTGGTAGTGTTCTTGTCTATTTTCCAAGGTATCTTAAATCCTTAGCATGATCCTACCCACATCGTCCACTATATCAACTTCTTTAATGTTACACATAGTTCTCATCCTCTCTCCCTTGTGAGGACAATCCTTATACAAGTGGTATCCTTCACATCCCCAACATTTTATAGGTTGGTATCTTGGCCTTTTCCCCAAGGAATTTGTCATTTATGTTCACCTTGTTCTAGCTTCCCTTGTTGATATGCTTGAGAGTTGTTTCTGATGAAAGGCGGCTTGAATCCCTTCTTTCTTTGATCCATCTTGCCTCTCTTGTTATCATCCCAAGCCTTTTGGAAAGTTGGCATTCCTTTGTTCCACTCATACAAATACTTATCCTTCTAATGACTTCTTCCAAAATTCCAGGCTCATCAAATTGGATTTTATCTTTGCAAAATGGTGGCATCCCACTCAAAGAACCTCCATATTTTCACCTTCTTGTCTCTGATGAAGTCCATGTACCTCAAAAGCTCTAGGAATTTCTTCTCATACTCCTCCATGGTTATATTTCCTATCTTGAGCTCAAAGAATTCTTACATATTCTTGTCATAATAATGCTCTTAAAAGTATTGTTGTTGGAAATATATCTTGAACTGCTTCTAGGAAATTCTCTTTTCATAAATATGCTTAACCTGCTTCATTTGGTCCCACCACATGGAAGCCTTTCCTTGAAGATGATATATGGTGACCCTTGTCTCTAGGTTTGAGGAGTAATTATGAAACTAGAAATATTTTCTCATGCCCAACAACTAGGCTTCAACATCTTCTCCCTTCTTGTGCTCTCCATCAAATGATGGTGGCTTGAGCTACCTAATCTTCCATTGCAAAATATTTGACTCAGGCCTCCTCCTCTAATTTCTGACATGTGATCTTTTGGTCAAGTTTCCTAGTGAATGATGATGTCTACTAACACTCCTTGATTTCCTAGATCTCTTTTGATCATGCCTCATGCCCCGAAAATTGGATGTTGCTACTTGACTTGCATTGGCTGCTCGGTTTGTGCCAAAATCTTTATTAACTTTTCTCTGCAATATATCCAAACTCTCTAGTAGTTGAGTGTTAATATAATTCTTCTCCTCCTAAGTTCTTATCAAAATTTCATCACCTTCTCTATAAATACACACTTATTTCTACAAACTTCTCATAGCATCAACCAACTCCACGTGCTCCATGCTGCTTCTATGTCCATTGGAATCAATTTCTGAATTTCACATGCTGATATGTAAACCTCTAATATCATCTTCTTGATTGTAAGATCCATGGGTATCCTCCATATCTCTAGTCCTCATATAGGAACCAAATTGTTTTTCATGTACCTCTAATTCTGCAAGAAATGTGCATGAAACATTGATTATTAGAATTATGCATATTGTAAATTTGTCATTAATTAAAATGCATGCCCTTCTTTGCATTGATTTTCTGAAGAAAATTGATATCGTAATCAAAATTCCAAGATTTGAAATATATTATATTTTGAATTATATTTCTAATGACTATGCTTATGTCTCAATCTGATTTTTGAGTTGAAATTTATGGCTTTCCAAAATCAACAGTTTCACCCTTTTCTCACATGTTTCACTAGTACCCATAATCTTAAGGGCTAACTTCTACCTCTTGTAGAAAGAAATATGGCGAGAACCAATAATTTTTTTATATCGGGCATTGATAGTATTATTGATGATGAATACACAAAAACTCTCATATTTAGGATCTGATCCTCCATGCAACCTATGGATCAATCTAGATTCGAAAATTTTGTCCTTTTGCATTTCTTCGAGACTAGGAATTTTTACCCGAAAATGACTATCTCCCAAACAGAGCAAAACTGGACAAAACTCCCTCAAGAAAAATTTATCAGAATTCATGAGTAGGTAAAATTTTGACTAAATAAAATTTTCTAGATTTGTGATCTCGAGTCCCTTTTCCTCCAAAGATTTCAAAAACCCCCAAAAAGTGCCCGAGAATAGTGGATTTTGCTTGGTTTTGGCATATTCACTCCAAACCCTTTTGAATTTTTTCAGAGGCCCAACTAGGTATCTTCATGCCAACTTTTTGGACTCCCTATAAAAAGTTCACAATTATCTGGGCCTCTATTACTGATCGTGACCCAAATCTTTAAAAACCATTATTTTGTGGTTTCTGAAAACTAGAAATAGAACTCGACAAAGGCCCTCACTGGAACATTTGTAGCTTTCATTACTACAGACATACCCTTTAAATTTAACCTAATTATGATTTTTTATGCTCCTCTTATGGCCAAAACATTTTTTTGGCTCTAGACTCTTGTAAACTTATCTATTTTCTCCTTCCCTTTCCTCATCTTGTTTCTCCTCCTCTCTTCTTCTTCTTCTCTCCTCTTCTTCACTTCTCTCTTTTTCTTTCTCTTATCTCCTTATCTTATCTCTTTTTCCTATATCGGTGAGATTTATATTTCTTCCTCACTAACACACTCTTGTTTATCGACGATGAAAGAAATTTTCTCCTCGCCCATACACTCTTCTTTATCGACAATAAAAGATATTTTCTCCTCGCCGATGTTTCGGCGCCAAAATATATCTTCCTTATCGAATTTTTGACACAAAAATATATTTCTTTGTTGATGATTCGACGTTGGAATATCTTTTCCTCACCCACATTTCTTGACGGGATATTCCCCTCATGACTTTGGGTCAATTCAGAGCAGATCGAGACTAGATTGAGAAGACTGAAATCTTCCCTCACAAACAAATGTGCAAACTGAAAAATAACTACTTTTCATTATGAGAGAGTAGGGAAAGAGAGAAGGATAAAGTGTGCACCTTAAACCCTTCATTCAATGTCAACCCATGCTCTTGCTTTTCAAAGCACTCTTGACCTTTGTTGGAACAAGCCTGCAAAATGAAATCAATACAAATGGTGCAACGAGGTAGTTAAGTAATCAAGTAGCATATATATCATGTGTTATATCAAAAACAAGTATGAAAAATGATAACATACAATATTGAAATGAACACAAAATTGGAGGAAAAGATAACTCTTCTATTAACACCAAATATGAAAGTTAGTTACAACCTAACTCGCTTATGGCACTGCTTCGAAGCCAACCTATTGGGTTCCTCCACAGATCCTTCAAGCATTTAATCAATGAGGAGTCTCTTCCTTATATAGACCAACAAGCATAAGGAGACACCTTATGACTATATAAGAAGGAAGAAACACTGGAAAAGGAGTTTCCAGTTTGGGGGATGATACTCAAAGGATAAAAGGAATAGGGAAGCTTGCTAGATTTTAACAGCATAACCTTGCACCAAAAGACTTGTCCTCATTCTATCCCTCAATGGTGCTTTTATATCTTCCTCAAGCGATTAGGGAAGTTAGAATCCATTTTGTATGGGCACGGGAACATTGAGAAACGAGCCCAACCAAAAAAACCTCCCGAAAACTCAGAATTCTTTTATTTTTCATTATTTTTGAGGGAATCCGTGGGTTTTACACTAAAAAGTTGTGGATGTCTGCGCTTTGCATGAAAAGAGCCTGTGGATATTTGCAAAAGACATGTTTTTTAGATAATTTGGACAAGGCATGTTGGGAATTTGTCTAGCAAGCCAAGGGAAAGGGTCAAGCCATGGCACAAATGCGTAGGTGTGGAATTTTGTGTTATAACAGATGCCCCCTAATGTGTGAGGTCAGAAGGGAAAAGTGATGGCCAAAATACATTATAAACTCTGAGAGGCGAGGATGTATTGAAGTGAACACATGAAGGTTCCTGAAAAATTGATCCAAGAACAACAACCATCAACAGACATCAAGTAAGAGTATAATTTTCCCAATTTGGGCATACCCATGCTCAGGAGTGATAGGAGCATGGTTGCCAAATCAAGTATACTACGGATCCATGATATATGTGAAATAGAGATAAAGTCCATGGCCACAAACAATACACGGTGGATCCATGTGACATAAATGAGGTAGCAAGCATGGCCACGAAAACACATAGTGGATCCATGTCAAAGTAGATCATAGCCACTAAGATATACACAATGGATCTATGTCTCAAAATCAATAAGAAATGATATATAAAACCAATGGAGAGAATAAGATGATCCTCAACAAGTATCAATGTCTTTGAGGTGGCACCACATGGGTCGGGAAGGAGCACAAAATATGTGATGCTCGTACTTCACCCGAGATATTCACAACGATCCGTCGCAATACATGTCTACACTATGTGAATAGATGAGTCGAAGTTGAACATAATGAGACATCATTTGATTATTGGTCATTGATGTATACTGTTAAAAAATGTAATGGGTGTCAAGGTACCATGGTATAATCTAACAAGTGTGAATAAATGAGATGATGTTGAACACCTTTTCGAATCTATCAATCATGGGATGTTGATGTATTCCCACTGTCAATAACGAGGAAGCCTGCCACTGATGACTACACTCCCCAAGGTACCAAATATGACTCTAGATCCCTATCCCAGAGCAAGATGTGTCGAATTCAATGGGAAGAGATCCGCTAGAAGGAAGGAATTAAGGCATCATTCATCATCCAACACGAGGGGTGGTAGAAGGCAAAATATTTGAAAGAAATCGGACAAAGAGACAAATACTTGTGATGATGAGATTGACTTGACAGACTCAGGAAGGCCGACTTGCAAGATCAGGAACTAATTGTAGAATGGTCGACTTAGGTTGAAACTTTACCTTGAATAGAAGCATGACACATTATGTGACTTAGGCAGCATGGAATATAACCTAGGATACATTTGTGATACATGAGGCATCAACAAATTCTCCATATGGTTGGAAGAATAACCAATTGGGGGAGATAAAACTCAAAATGAGAAAAAGTCTCTTAAATCCATACTAGACCCAAAATGATGAGATATTGACTCAAGATTGTGCTTTATTCAAGGGAAACATGACTTTTGCCAACACAAGAGATAAACACTTTCCCCCCTTCTTTTTCTTTTTTTCTTTTCTTTTTCATATTATAAAATCCTGGAAAAAAGAATAAAATAATGTTATAGTACAATGGAGGAAATGAGTGTCGCGGGCAAGCAAACTAGTCCCATAGCACAAGGAACATACCTATGTTCAATGCAAGGAAAGAATGTGCAGGATAAGGACACTCAGGGAATGCTTCCTCCAGGGGTAAGGTGTTGAATTGCAAAGGCATAAATTGCAAGGATGGGAACTGATCAGAATCCATAAGCAATTGGTTCAACAACAACATGTTGAAACCGACATTAGACCTAAAATCACGAGCGATCAATATGCAATACAATTAAAACTCAAGTTTAGGAAGTAAACCTCCCATGGTGGTATTTTTTGTAAGTTTAGTCTCCAAGGCCTAAAAAAGAGTAAAATAATACCAAGGAGAACTCTTCAAGTGAGAGTTTAACTAGAGTATTCATTTTTCATAAAGAGTCCATTCGGTTCGGAAAAGGGTTAAACTTATACTGAAAAGACATCCTTTCAAATCCGTTTTACAAGTATGAAAGAAACAAGGTCATTCAACCATATTTTCATGTTTAAGGAGTCTGAAAAGAACTTAATTGAAAATCTAGTGTCCTTTTTCGTAAGTTTAGTCTCCTAAGACCAAAAAAGTGCAAAACAAAACTAAGGAGAACTCTTCTAGTTAGTAGAATAGAGCATACCTTTTTCTTAATTAGTCTATTCAGTCCAAAAAAGGGGAAAACTTGTGCTGAACAAACCTTCCTTTAGATCCATTTAACGAGTGTGAAAGAAATAAGATCACTCATAAATATTTTCAATTTTAAGGAGTCTAAAAAGAACTTAACTATGGACTCTGTAATGTTGTTGTGAGAAACATATAAGGGAGGGAGTCCCATGGGTAATGGCCATAAAAATGTTGAGTAAGAAGCATGAATTTTGAATGCAAACTCATGGCGGGGCTAACTCGGACTCCCGATCCTAAGGAATAATCTTTCGGCATGAGCGCCATCATTCAATGAGGTTCTAAACTAAAGTGCCCATGGAAGGTAAGCTCTACCATCAACATAATGACATTTTTAAGTAGATGAGAAGGTTTCATCACTTGTTAATGGGGTCAACCCTAGGTTTAGGTGACAATGACAATTGATAATGCAAACAGTTCAGGTGAATGCACCCTATACTAAATGCTAGTTACGAGAACATTACTTGCCCAGAGTCTTGTGAAAGACTCGGCCAATCAATGAAAAGAGACCACATAATTTCCATAGTATAACATAAGACCCACAAAAACAACCACAAAGATACAAGGGACTATCCATTAGTTGAATTTTTGGAAAAATATAAAAACTATAGAAAGTGGGTTTTTACAATTTGATTAAATACTAGCATATTTACCCATTTACTAAGTCAGTTTAACCATTTTACCAAAAAATAGCCAAAGTGACCAAAAACCATTGAATTTCCAATGAATATTCATGGATCTTGGAGCAACAAAATCCTTTGCCGCATGGACCAAGTAAGTACCTACACCCTATCCTACAATTCAATTCTTTATTTTTTTCATTTTCATGGAGAAATGGGGCTTAAGCCTCCTTTTTCTAACTTTATTATGCCCATCCGCGGACTGCCTTAAAGAAACCCGCAGATATTCGAAGTTAGTATAAATACCAGTCGTGGATATCTACGATTGTTAGAACTGAAAGTCGCAGATGCCCAGAGACAATTTTGAAAAACAAATGATAACTTAAATTTTCTTGGAAATTGGACAGGATGTTTGTTCACTGAAGAGAGCATGAACATGAAGAGGTGCACCGAGCAGTCTTTGACGATGATGATGCCAAACAAGGTTTATGTTAATGTGGCATGTATAATTTTTTTTAGATTGGTGGCATGAGGGCCCAACAGAGATTACTAAATCTCTTGATTGAACATTGACACCTTGATGCTAAAGCCTTTATGCTCCCGAGGCAATAATTGACAATCACTATAGAATATATCTACTTTATCACTAGTTTGTCCAGGAGAGGGCAAGTACCAAAATTCTAAACTCGAGGAGGAGGTGGGAGAAGTATCAATGATTACATCAATGAGTAATGTGATGTCGACAATGAGAAGAGTGGATCTCAGGTGCCCATCAAACTAATTACCAATCTAAGCCTCTGAGTCATTATTTACACTATGGTGAGGATTGTAGGATCCAACTCTTTGCATTTGGCTTCTCAGGCCCAAATGAAACATGGTGTCGAATGCTTGAGACCCACTATGTTCAACTGGAGTACAACAATGTTAAAATGCATGAAGTCTCAACTTGCAGATTGCAAGCTCAGGAAGACTAAGAACTTTGGCTTTGATAGTGTCCTATGCACCTTCTTCTTTGAGAGGGTTCCTATGATGAGCCGAAGGACATATGTACAGGGACACTTGCGACCATGGCCTGCCATGGTCCAATGGACCGAGTTGATAGCTCCTCTAGGAGGGGGCAATTAGCCAACCCGTATGACGATGAATTTTTCAGTTCGTGGGAGCGACAGACTCCCTTCATCGAGGATGACCCCTATGCCATAATTGAATTCACTAACAATACATACATCATCATTCCTCTTAAGGATGAGCCACAATATATAGGTAATTTGTTTTTGTGTTATTTAATTTTTTATTTTTCGAAATAAAATAATATATATATATATATATATATATACACATGGAAAGGTAAAAATAACTATATTTTTATGAGATCCATCATATTGATAAGTACTTCACGTAGTATGTAGATATAGCACTTGTGAGTCCGACTAATGTCCCACGACACAACTGACGAGGCAGAGAGGAGGGGGGTCCCAGTGACGACACAGCTAGGACTTTGCGTAGTGTGGGAAAAAAAATTGAAGCCCTCACTCGCAATGTCCCTATGGAGACTATTGATGACCTCTCCATAGGCATGCAACGCCATTTCATGGGGGTACCCAAACCATGGGTTAGACTGTTCCGACATTTGGTGAATGTCGTTGTTTTCTATGATAGAGTCGATCGGGGTCAGACCTAGATACATTGTGTGCGCATAGCATAATTGTTTGTACTTATATGAAATTATATGAAATTCAGGGGCTAGGGCCCCCACATTTTGTACTTATATATATATATACTATCTTTTTTCTGCGTTATATATATATTTTTATATGTTTTACCTGCAATTGCAAATATTTACATGTGAATGTGTGTGCTTACATTATTAGTGATATAAATGCCAATCTAAAATATAATTAGCGTAGGCATCAACTAGTTCATTAGCTCTCCTAGGAACATCCTCATACATAATAACATCAAATGAACATTCCAGAAGATGCACCTTGAGGAAAAGTC
The DNA here is from genome assembly GCA_010110895.2 of Picea sitchensis. Classification (NCBI taxonomy): domain Eukaryota; kingdom Viridiplantae; phylum Streptophyta; class Pinopsida; order Pinales; family Pinaceae; genus Picea; species Picea sitchensis. The sequence continues at coordinate 131,321 of SNQJ01S0026498.1, read as the reverse complement.
GTAACAACACCGGATCACATATTTGATACAGACCATTCAACTGCGAATCCAAGAACACTTGAAGGGGATTAATGCCATGTGACAATGCATCTCGTAAAATTTCAACAACTGCGCTATACTCGACAACATTATTAGTAGTCGCCCTGAGACACGCACCTCCAGTAGACACCGGCTGGTTAAAAGGAGAATATATTACCCACATGGAGGATGCTAAATGTCAAGTATGGTGACTAGTGCCATCTTTGAATCCAAAGTAGACCAATAAATCTTCATGCATCTACCACACAACAGAAGCACAATAATTACTAACGTAACAAGGAGGCGAAAAATTCTATACAAAACTACGTAGAAAATAGAAAATAGTTATAAAAAGTGTTAATGCTCGGGCCTTCGGGCTTAAGCATAGTACTTCTTAAGATAAAACCCATTTCTAGGCTTTGGTAGCACATTACCTTCATAATCTGCAAATTGATAAGATCCTTTTTCCAACACCCGTCACACAACATATGGGTCGTACCACATGGGGTTGAATTTTCTTGCCCCTAGAGGGTCCTTGTCCTGGTAATAGACCAACACAAGGTCTCCCTCGGAGAAAACACTGGGATGACTGGATTTATCATATTGAAACTTAACGTGCTTCTTATGCGCCTCATTTGTTAAGGCTGCATCTCAACGTTGCTCATGAAGATGTTCAAGATAAACTAGGAACTCCTGGAGTTGAGTCGTATCAAGAAGGATCTCAACCATAATTTTTAGTGAAGGGATCTCACATTCAATCGAAAAAATTGCTTCCACTTTGTGGATGAGTTGAAAAGGCGAAAAACCAGTAGTAGTTTTGACTGAGTTCCGGTAAGCCCACAATGATGGATATAACATCAAGTGCCAATTTGTTCGAGCTGAGTTAGCCGTTCTTCTTAATATCATATTTAATTATTTATTTACGGCTTCAACCCGATTGTTGGCCTGAGGATAGTAGGGAGATGAATGCTCCTGCCTAAAACCCAACTTTGATGCTAATTTTCTCGTCATGCGATTCTGAAAGTGATTGCCATGGTCAATGAAAATCTCCTTCGAAACCCCAAACCTAGCTATGACTTGATTAAAAATGAGCAGTGTTGCATTTTCCCCATGATTAGAAAATGTTGGCATGGCCTTGACACACTTGCTGAAGTAGTCGACGACTACAATAATGTAAAGATGCTCCCTAGCCAAAGTTGGGTGGCATGCCATAAAATCTACCCCCCACTTGGTGAAAGGGCCAACCATGATGAAAGGAAAGATAGGAGTAGGATGCACACACATTTTCTTAGTGAATATCTGATAAGGGTGACATTTCTTGACCGCATCGATACGATCCTTGAAGATCGTGGACCAAAAGTACCTGGCACATAAAATATTTTGGGTTGTTTCCAACCCAAATAAACTACCACCACATGCTCCACTATGGAAATCATTTAACACATCCTTTGCTTCTTCAAAACTCAAACAACGACGAAGAATTGAATCCACCCCATGCCAATACAATGTGTCTATGATAATGACGTAGTTTTTAGCCATGTGATGAATTCATCATCGCTCGTCTCATGAACAGTTTGGAGGGAACTTCATGTTGGGTATGTGTTATATTCTTTTCACGAGTAGTAGTGTCTAAGCATATGTGCTAGGTGCACAGGGGGGTTAGAGGGGGGCGGAGCCCCCCGCGCGGGGGTCTGGGGGCAACACCCCCGAAAAAAAAAATTCTGCCTCAGGAAACGTGTCATGTATTTAGGTGGTTTTTTCGACACATGGTTTTTGTCAATGGTTTTCTATTTTCGGTTAAGGAATTAGGGTTTTGGACTAATCCAGGTCATTGGGTTAGGGTTTTGGATG
>SNQJ01S0026498.1:95210-114779 GCA_010110895.2 Picea sitchensis | reverse complement strand
TCTGTGTTTTTTAGTAATTACATGCTAGTGTGTGTATGTTTAATTAGTTGCATTCATGTTTATTGGAATTGTTGTTATATGCATGGGCGTTTTATCCTATTGTGTGCATTTTAATTAATGGTATTAGAAAAATACAAATTATTTTTATGGGTTACTAGCACAAGTGATATCGTTTTGTATTAGAGCCTCAAGTTCAACACGGATCTTGCATGGGTAAGATTCAACACACTGAAATAGAGAATTCCAGGGATGATATTCGAATCTAAATGTAGATTATTGTTGTAAATTTCCCCCAAGGGAAATTGGGAAAAATTTCCTAGGAAAATTGGGGAAATCGAGCTCACGGATTAAAAATCCCCAATTTTAACGTCTAATTGGGTAAAATCAAGCTTGAAATAGGATGAAATACAAATTCTTGAGCAATCAAGGGAAATTGGGTAAAAATCCTTAATTTCTAAGCGAATTCATGAAGAATTTGTACTTAGAATTGTTGTTGGGAATATTAATAAGAAGTGAATGGATGAGATTAGAATGAATTTCAGTCCAAGGAGGTTATATTGACAATTTATAGTGTCAATTTAACTAACATAACAATTTTGTAGAGCCAACCATGGAGAAAATTGGGGAAATGTAGGAAAATCCCCAAATTTATGATAAATTTTGGTCGAACTAAACTTGGAAGTTGTCGTAGGGTTGAGTATGGAGGTGAAGGACCAATGGTAGGGGTTGAATTCAATGAAAGAAGCATAACTAGAGTTTCAAGTTGCCATGTGCATCAATTTTGGATATTAGGCAATATTGGCGAAAATTGAAGTTTCAATTTATTTTTTTTAAAGTTCCATACAAAGGGACATGGAAGCCAAGTGGTAGGTGATGTGGAAATGGTGATGTGGACTTCCATGGTGGAAGTTTCATAGTGGAATGCCATGGTGCTGGGGTGGCAAGCCATAATGGCTAGTTCAGAGGTCTGTAGTGTGTGGTGGCAAGCTTGACAAGTTATGTGGGTGCCACAACGGAATAGGTGGTGAGCTCTAATACCATAAGTGGTGTTAGAGGTTTTTAAAGTGGTTTTGAAATGTTTACAAACCTCCTAAATGAATGAGGATCCACTGCTTATCCCTTGGAAGTATGGTGGTTTCAGAGGGTTGAGCATTGTTAACCCATGTTTGCTTCAACCTCAAAAATCAACTCACGATCGTTGATATACTCCTGATTTCCAACATTAAATCTAGGGAGCGTGCATGTTATGTGTGTGAGGTAAAGGTGTGGGATGGGATCTGTCCATCCCTGCATCCAATGAAGGGGTTCAAGGTGGAAGGATGGTAGAGGAAGTGGGACCCTTGTACCATTCACGATCAGTTAGAGCACCAAACAGGTAGATAGGTAGGGATGGGGCCCATAAATAAAATAAAATAAAACAAATAAAGAAGAGGGGAAGAGGAAAGAGAGAAGGAGTAAGGTGTCAAAGGTTGATGGGGTAGGGTCAGGGTGGCCAAGAGGATGAAACATAATCACCTCAAGGTTCCATGTGGACCTAGAATGCCACATTAATAGCCATGTCAACAAGGATGCCACATAGGAAAAAGTTGCCTATGGTTAAAAAAAAGAATAAGTTTGGAGCCAAAATCATATTTTTTCCATAGGAGCAGAATAACTCAGAAGAAGATAAAATTTTATGGGTTTTTTTCTACAGTATCAGTGTCTACAAAAGTGCTAAAGAGGGCCACTGACTAGTTATGCATTGATTTTCCACAAAATGCAAATTACCGATGATATTTTTATAGTATTTCCAAAAAGAATACATGAAAATAATTTATGAAGGGATTGGCTATATTCCAACAAGTTTGGAGTGGAGATGCCAAAAAGGGAAAAATCCACTATTCCGTGCCACTTTGGGGGATTTTTGGGATTTTCAGAGAAGGAAAAGAGACCGTACATAGAAAATTTTATTTAATCAACATTTCATGTACTCATCAAGACAAACAACTTTTCTCTAGTGAAGTTTTTCCATAATTGCATAGTTTGGGAGATAGCCAATTTGTCTAAAAATTCCAAGTCCGGAAAAAAGAGGTGAAAAAGGAAAAAAATGACATTTCCATATTGCTGCAAATTTTGATTGGAGCATCAAAATGAAAATTTGAGAGTTATTGTGAAATCACAATAATCATTATTATCAATTAATCTTGTAAATTTTTTTTTGGTTCTCACCATATTTTATTCTGCAAGGGTCTGAAGTTGGCCTCTAGGATTTATTGTACCTGCGAAATAGGTGCAAAAAGGGGTGAAATTGTTGAATTCGGAGAGCTGTAACTTTTATCCCAGAAATCAAATGGAGACATAAGGATAACAATCATAAATATAATTTGGAAGGGAAAATAATTTAAAACTCAAAATGTTGATTATGTATTAGTGTCCTTCAGAAAATCAAGGGAAACAAAGGCTCATAGATTAATTAGTGATCATTTTACAATGTGCATAAATCTAACAATAACTGTTGCATGCAATTTTTTTATAGAATTAGATGTACATGCATAATATAATTGGTTACTATATGACGAATATAAACATGGATGATGCCCAAGGATCTTACAACCATGAAGATGAGATCATAGGGTTACTGTCAGCATGGGAAATGTAGAGACCGAGTCCAATTGACGAAGAAGCATGCTGGAGCTTGTGGAGATGGATGAAACTATAAGAAGCTTGCATAAATAAGTGCAAAGCTATGGAGAATACAATTAAAGGATGATGGAATCTTAGGAGGAGCTGCTACTGATTCTGAATATGTTGCAGAGACAAGTCAATAAGGATTCAAGCACAAAACAAGCAACAAGTGCTAGGAAAGTAGCAACATCCAAATCTCATCATAGGATGGATGACCACAAGGGATATACGAAATCAAGGAGTGTTATCAAACATCATCATTCACTAGGACAATCAAATAGAAGAGCACACACATGTTCGGGGCTAGAGAGCAGTGCAAGTGTGTCCCCTGTCAGAAATCAGAGGAGAAGGTCTGAGTCAGATATTTTACAAGGAGAGCTCATGATGCTCAATCCACCATCATTTTATGGGGAACATAGAAATGGAGAAGAGGTTGAAGAATGGTTGTTGGGAATGAGGAAATATTTCCAGTTACATGATTATTCATCAAATGTAGAAGCCATAATTGCAACCTACCATCTTCAAGGAAAATCATGTATGTGGTGGGATCAACTGAAACATGTTAAGAACATTGATGAGAAGAGGATCTCATGGAGGCAATTCAAGAGATATTTCTAGTAACAGTACTTGTCAGGGAAATATTATGACAATAATATGAAATATTTATTTTAACTCAAGCTTGGAAGTATGACAATGGATGATTATGAGAGGGGAATCCTTGAATTGTTGAGGTATGTTGGTTTCATAAAGGATGAGAAGGAAAAATCCAAAGATTTATGAGTGGGATACCTTATTTTTACAATGATAAAATTCATTTTGAAGAACCCAAGACCTTGGATGAAGTCATAAGAAAAGCTAAGTATCTTTATGAACAAAGAAAAGGAAGGTCAACTTTTCAAAAGGCTTGGGATGACAAGAAGAAAGGAAATATGGAGCAAAGGAAGAAAGGTTTTAAGCCACCATTTTTTCAGAAACAAATCTCAAACATACAAGCAAGGACAAAAAATAAAAAATGAACCTATTATCGTACAATTTGTAGGTTGGGAAAATCCCTACCCAACCACCAAAATGGCAACAACTAAGGGACACTGTACCCATTGTCAGCTCGATATAGGTCGTTCACTTCGAGGGTGACTAGGTCACTCTAGGGAGGCGATCCCAATCACCTTGGGGGGATTGAGATGGATGGATGGGAAGGAAAACAAGTATCCCCCTAAAGTTAAATGATGGAAAGAGGAAATATGGATTTGATGACTCATCTTCAAGTGGTCTAAATTTTCCAAGTCTCTGGGTACCTGCAAAAGTGCTTGTACTTGCCCGAGACACAACAAAATCCACACTTGCATATGATATGTTAGGTGGAAAAGAAATTTAAGATCTTTGTCCCTAAATTTCAGCAATCAAACAATGTTTAATTATCAACAATATAATGATAACAAAGGTTGCAATTAAAGTTGCTACAAGTTCAATTAATCATGCAACAGGTGAACCAACAATGACTAGTCTAGCTTGCACAAAACAATATGAAACTTGAGCAGTCAAACAAGGTTGTTATAAAAAAATTCTGCAGTAAAATTATGAGCCTTATGTTTGTAGTATATAATGAATTACAACAACAAAATTACCCAATGGAACTTTCCCAAAAGTTGATCAAAAGTGTGTTGTGGCAAGTAGAATAAGAAGGTAAAATTCTAGCTTAAGTCTAGGGTTAGTTTATGAAATATTAGGGTTATAAAGGATAGGGTTTATGCATCCTTATGGCTGTAGGGTTAGTTTGTTAACAACATAAATAATTATTTGTAAAAAGAGGATGCCCTACGGAGGCAAGGATGCTTGTAGCATCAAGTATACAATCCAAGTGAGAGAGCATCAAAAAGTTAAATTTTCACGTTTACTAATGCAAAGATTTTATATCTCCAATGAAAAATTGAAAGATCATTAGTGCCTTACAATTGGGTTTATGGCGTCAATGAAAGAGATGACTTGACTAATCACTTGGGGGTGTATGCCCTTGTAATTCCCAAGTGTATCTAAGTCAATCTAGGAGATTCCAAGAGGGTGTATGCCCTTGTAATTATCTTGGCACAACCTTAAAAAATATTTGACCTTGAGAAGTAAAAATTGGATCAAAATGTTTGATCTACAAATCCCTAGGAGTGTCACCCCTTTTAATTCCTAGGTTTTGTAAACAAACCAAGGTGGCCTTGGAGGGTGTATGATCTTGTAGTTCTCTAAGACACCTTGTGAAAATTGACCTTTCTTTGAACAAGTAAACAAACCTTGGGGAGGGTGTATGCCCTTATACTCCTCCAAGGGTTTTAACCAACAACAATTATGGAAAAAGCAAGACAAAAGACAATAAATGTAGATTTTTCCCTTACCAATTCCATAAGAAGCTAGATCAAACCCTTATCTTCCAAGTTAAGTCAATCCACATGCACAAGAAAGAGTCTCCAAGACTAGCACATCACTTTTCACCATCAATAGCAAGCACAAACCATAACAATATGCAATAGAGAGAAAATCCTCCAAGGTTGGCAAAATTTTCAGCCAAAGGCCTCTCCAAATGGGAGAGTTATGATGATTAAAATGAGATCTTGTGATCTATGTTTATACAAAATGTCACTAAGATAGTTTTTCCACATAATTTTATGGTAAACCAAAATACTAGGGGCCTACAACCCTAATCTTAACCCTTTTTCAAATTAATATTAAATAATTCACTTAAAATTTACTTTTACACAAAAAGAAACCCCAATTCAAAGTTATGTCACCCCTTTAGGGGACGTTTTGACACTAGGAGCAACTCATTGGTGTAGGAGGAGTGTAGTTAAGCTTCCCAAAACCACATGTCAAAAATCCAAGTCACTTCCTTCATGGTCAAAGCCTCATTCTCCTCAAAACGTCCATGTGTCAATGAATGGTAAGCTCACCACCAAGCCCTAGCCCCCCCTAGGTGACGTCATGCTCCTAAAGATGATGTTTTTCCTCTCATAGGCGAAACATTTGGCATGTGAGGGCTAGGTTATGTTGTCCAAAATGTCTTCTAGGCCTCTGAAGTTTCATCTCTCTCATCCAACTTATATGCCCTTAGCATCCACCTGTAGGCTTCAAGCCCCATGGAAGCCCAAGCTAGGATTGTTCCTCCAAAACTATCCACCAACTAGGTCCTGCAAAGACAAATAAGCACACCCTCCAAGGATCTTAAGTCAAAATATCATGATAAGTAAATCAATTTAATAAATGAGCCACCTAATTAGGTGAATCAAAGATTACCCTTTCAAACAATTAAGTGCTCAAAGACATTATGCAACTTTCCAAGCTTGGATATGGTAGGGTTGACAAGGTGTCCTATTGGGTAGATATTTCCCTGGGTCAAGGAGTGTTTCCAAGAGATCCCTCTCTAATCCATGTAAAGTGGATGAAGTAGTTAAGGGTCAAGACTCAATGGACATGGGATTCATGACATACAAGGGATTGTAGTGTCTCATTCATGGGTACCTTTATAGAGGGTGTGTGGCACATTCGTTTGCAATGTAATTTTTCCAAGCCCATCATTTTGTCATTCATTCTTTCTTTCAAAATTTAGGGACAATTTGAAGGCCATTGTCCCGACATGGTGTCGATATAATGACAATGTCACTCACAAAAACCTAGTGGAAATGAGAATGTTGGTTCGTGATGAGATCCCCTTTCTCTCATCCATGCAAATACGAGCCATTACCCTGGATTGGTGACCAAATGATGGTAATTTCATACCACTAAATATCCATGATCATGATAGGTCGGCTTGTGACGAGACCTCCTATCCTCCAACTAACCCTTTAAGAATTCTTAATCATTGTTTTTGCGGGTCCCCCTTTTCTTACAAATAAGTGTTTCATTGATTTCTCGGGGGATTCTTGGGCGAAGCATATGGAAGGTTTATACATAGGTTTTATCTTTTACCCAACAACAATCCCTTTGGGCCTTCGACCCCTTCTTCCCATAGAATGAAGGACAACCCCTTCTTGGGTCAATACACCCTAAAATCCCAAGAGATAAGGAAACAAGGGGTTTAAATGATGAAAAGTGGTAAGTATGGTCAGGAATGGTATGATGGATTTTCAAGGGAGCTCCTAGTATAAAACCCATCCCCAAGGAAGACCACTTACTAGGGAACAATGTCAACCACCAAGGTGAAGTAGGGAAAAATGCATAATGTCCAAGCATATGTCATGAAATATAAAGTATTCTAGGATACAACATACTAAAATTCCTCAAATATTGAATGTACACTCACCATAATACCTGACTTGTACCTCATGGAGCAAGGCCCAGTGCCTCTTGGAAGCCAGCTAGTGTGGTGGATGCCATCTGAAAATATAAGACCTCTGTGGTGGTGAGAAGGGTATTTATCTCTGAAAAAGGATATTGATGGTCATGTAGTATCTCGACACTCCATATCTATAACCCGAGGGCCTCGACACATAATATCCTTAGTTATCCCACAAAATGGGGATAACAGAACCGAGGATGACAGATTCATTTGGGAAACAACCAAGAAAACAACCCATAAAATTTCGGTAATGCGAAGAAGACCACTTGTATATGGATTTCCATCACAAAGGACAAAGGATGAGGATTGTTCACAATATTTAGGAGGCTAATACAATAAATGTATATTTTTCCCTTACCAATTCCACAAGAAGCTAGATGAAACCCTAATCTTCCAAGTTAAGTCCATCCACATGCATAAGAAAGAGTCTCCAAGCCTAGCACATAAATTTTCACCATCAATAGAAATAATAAACCATAACAATATGCAAAAGAGAGAAAATCCTGCAAGGCTAGCGGAAATTTCAGCCAAAGACCTCTCCAAATGGGAGATTTATGACGATTAAAATGAGATCTTATGATCTCTATTTATACAAAATGTCACTAAGATAGTTTGTTCAAATAATTTTAGTGTAAACCACAAGACTAGGGGTAAACAACCCTAATATTTCCCCTTTTAAAAAATAATATTCAATAATTCACTTAAAATTTACTTTTACACAAAAATAAACCCAGTTCAAAGTGACGTCACCCCTTTAGGGGAAGTTTATACACTAGGAGCAAGTCATTGGTGTAGGAGGAGTGTATTTAGGCTTCCCAAAGCCACATGTCAAGCATCCAAGTCACTTCCTTCATGGTCAAAGCCTCATTCTCCTCAAAATTTCCATGTGTCAATGAGTGGTAAGCTCACCACCAAGCCCCACCCCCTAGCTAACATCATGCTCCTAAAGATGATGTTTTTCCTCTCCTAGGAAAAACATTTGGCATGTGAGGGCTAGGTTATGTCATCCAAAATGTCTTATAGGCCTCTAAAGTTTCATCTCTCTCATATGGCATGCGATCCCTTGGAATCCATCTACGGGATTCAAGCCCCATGGAAGCCCAAGCTAGGCTTGTTCCTCCAAAACTGTCCACCAACTAGGTTCTGTAAAGACAAATAAGCACACCCTGGAAGGATCTCAAGTCAAAATATAAGATAAGTAAATCAATTCAATAAATGAGCCACCTAAGCATCTGCATCAAATATTACCCTTTCAAACAATTAAGTGCTCAAATAAATTATGCGACTTGCCAAGCTTGGATATGGGAGGGTTGACGAGGTGTCCTATTGGGTAGATCATTCCTTGGGTCAAAGAGTGTTTCCAAGAGATCCCTTTCTAATCCATGTAAAGTGGATGAAGTGGTTAAGGGTCAAGACTCAATAGGCATGGGGTTCATGACATACAAGGGGTTGTAGTGTCTCATTCATATGTGCCTTTATAGAGGGTGTGTGGCACCTTCGTTTGCATTGCAATTTTTTCAAGCCCATTGTTTTACCATTTGTTGTTTCTTTCAAAATTTAGGGACAAGTTGAAGGCCACTGTCTTGTCCCGGTGTCCAGATAATGACAATGTCACTCACAAACACCTAGTGGAAATGAGGAGGTTGGCTCATGATGAGACCCCCTATCTCTCATCCATGCAACTAAGAGCCATTACCCTGGCTTGGTGACCAGATGATGGTAATTTCATACCACTAAATATCCATGATCATGATAGGTCAGCTCGTGATGAGACCTCCTATCCTCCAACTAACATTTTAAGCATTCTTAATCATTATTCTTGTGGGTCCCCCTTTTCTTACAGATAAGTGTTTCATTGCTTTCTTTGAGGATCCCTGGGAGAAGCATCCAGAAGGCTTATACATAGGATTTTATCTTTTACCCAAAAACAATCCCTCTCAGCCTTCAACCCCTTATTCCATAGAATGAGGGACAACCCCTTCTTGGGTCAATACACTCTAAAATCCCAAGAGATAAGGAAAAAAGGGGGTTTAAGTGATTAAAAGTGGTAAGTATGGMCAAGAAYGGTACAATGGATTTTCAAGGGAGATCCTAGTAGAAAACCCATCCCCGAGGAAGACCACTTACTAGGGCACAATGTCAACCACCAAGGTGAAGCAGGGAAAAAGGCATAATGTCCAAGCATATGTCATGAAATATAAAGTAGTCTAAGATACAACATACTCAAATGCCTCAAATATTGAAATTACACTCACCATAATACCTGACTTGTACCTCATGGAACAAGGCTCACTTCCTCTCGAAAGCCAGCTGGTGTGGTAGATGCCATCTAAAAATCTACGACCTATGTGATGGTGAGAAGAGTCTCTATATATGCAAAAGGATATTTGTGTTCATGTAGTCTCTCAGCACTCGTTATCTACAACCTGAGGGCCTTGAGACATAATCTCCTTAGTTATCCCAAAAAATGGGGATAACATTTGGCTCCTACTTAGGGGCGTGTGCTTTTCGAAGAGTGCATGAGAACCACATCATCTCCTAGTAGACCTGTGCCTGCCAAAACTCATAAAAAGGGATCATAGCATCTAGGGTGGTGATATCACCCTTTATCCACATATATATAAAATCCAAAAGGAAAACTAATCTAGAAAAGAAAAATTTTGACATTTTTTCAAAAACTTTGACATTTTTTCAAAAATTTCTAAACTAAGCATGAAATCAATATGCAAGTAGAGAAAAATGAAAAATGGAATGCATCTAAAATAATATGAGAAATCAATATGTCAATGCATGAAATCAAGATGACTTGCCTACTTACCTGGGGCCTTGGGGCCCTAAAGATCAGGTGATGGGTGATGTCAGGTGAAGTCATACAACAGGTGCAACCAACTAGTTACCTCATCAAAGTATCTCCCCCTATGCTTAATCACATAATACAACAAAGATAATTCAAGCACAAAATAATCATGAGTATAAACACACATATAATTGATCATGAAATAAAACTCATGGAGATGGGTGGGAGTGAGGAAATATTGCTAGAAAGAATATATGCCACTGTAATCATGCAAGGAATCCTGCTGGAAGTGATAACCACAAGCTTGATCAATCGATATCTGAAGGGGGCTACTATATGTAGACGAAGGCTCATCTTCATATGCGCACAAAGACTCACTACTTGTCGAGGACTGAGAGGAAATGATAGATCAGAAGAATACTACATGGTCTCTTGGAGACGAGGGAAAGAGGTAAGGAATAGTTTCAAGTGTAGTAAAACACCACATCTTCATCTTTGAATCTTCGTGAAAATATCCAAAATGAAAATACATGCGCTTTGAATAATGAGCCTCTGATGGATCCCAAACATATGAACCATATACGCATGAAAAGTAGTCCTATAAAGATGACAATGCAAACCCCTTTTCTTGAGGGGTACCCTCAATGTCATAAATGGGGTCTCTATAAAAAATGAGACGACCAAAGTCCCACCTATGGCTTCCTATCGGTAATGAAGTATATATATGCTCGTCAATTGTGTGTAAAGATTATTTCATAAGACCATCAAAAAAAGCGACCATCTCTTTGTTTTCATGTGTAGAAGGAGTAGTGGCATGGACGTCATCATCGGGTGGAAGGGCAGATGCGAGTGCTTCATCTTCATCAAATGCATCATCTAGATCTTCATCATGAGAAAATTCATCGAGATCTTCTTGGTAACTTTCTTCATATATCTCTTCTTCAAGAATTTCTTCATCGTCAAGGGTAGAAAACAACTCTTTTATGTGATTCATCATTTCCTTAGCATCCTTTTCCTTTTCCATCTGTAAAAATTCCATCTTCGAGTCATAAAAAGTTTTGGATGAGGGTTCATCCGATGGTGCCATAATTCCATTGACCAAAAATATAGCTCAAAGGAGTTGCCAGGTGAGATCAAGTCTCACCGAAGGAGGAAAAGGGGGAAAGAGGGAAAGGTGGGTTTGTAGAGAGCGGAGTGACCATACAAGCTTCAAGTAAAACTTATCAAGAGTGGAAAAGGAAATGTTCTTCAATGGATTTTCTAGGAAAGCTAAGGGGTATAGGATTTGGGAAGGAAGCTTTCCAAAGTGTCATTAGAGCATGAAGAGGATTCAAAACCCTCCCCTTCAATGGTGCCAAAATTTTATCGCACAATTTGTAGGTTGGGAAAAGCCCAACCCAACAACCAAAATGGAAACAACTAAGGGACACTATACCCAATGTCACCTCAATATAGGTCTCGCACTTTGAGGGTGACTAGGTCACTCTAGGTAGGAGATCCCAGTGACCCTAGGAGATTGAAACAGATGGATGGTAAGGAAAAGAGGTATCCCCCTAAAGTTCAATGATGGAAAGAGGAAATATGGCTTTGATGACTCATCTCCGGGTGGTTTAAAGTTGCCAATTATTTGGGTACGTGCAAAATTGTTTGTACCTGCCCGAGACACAAGAAAATCCACACTTGCATGTGATATGTTAAGTGGACAAGCAATTTAATATTGTTGTCCCTAAATTGCAGCGATCAAAAAATGTTTAATTATCAGCAATATAGTGATAACAAAGGTTGCAATGAAAGTTGATACAAGTTCAATTAATCATGCAATAGGTGAACCAATAATGACTAGTCTAGCTTTCACAAAATAGTATGAAACTTAAGAAGTCAAACAAGGTTGTTATAAAACATTTACGCAGTAAAATTATCAACCTTATGTCTGTAGCATATAATGCATTACAACATCAAAATTACCCAATGGAACTTGCCCAAAAGTTGATCAAAAGCACGTTGTAGCAAGTAGAATAAGAGGGGAAAATTCTAGCTTAAGTCTAGGGTTAGTTTATGAGATATTATGGTTAGAAAGGTTAGGGTTTATGCAACCTTATGGTTGTAGGGTTAGTTTGTTAAAAACGACAATAATTATTTGGAGAAAGAGGATGCCACAAGTAGGAAAGGATGCTAGTAGCATCAAGTATACAATCCAAGTGAGAGAGCATCAAAAAGTGAAATTGTCACGTTTACCAATGCAAAGATTATATATCTCCAATGCAAACTTGAAATATGATTAGTGCCTTACTATTGGATTTATGGGGTCAATGAAAGAGATGGCTTGGCTAAGAACTTGGGGGTCTACGTCCTTGTAATTCCCAAGTGTATCTAAGCCAATCTAGGAGATGCCAAGAGGGTGTACGCCCTTGTAATTCTCTTGGCACAACCTTAAAAAATATTTGACCTTTAGAAGTAAAAATTGGATCAAAATGTTTGCTCTACAAAGCCCTAGGGGTGTAACCCCTTTTACTTCCTAGGGTTTGCAAAACAAACCAAGGTGGGCTTTGAGGGTGTACACTCTTGTAGTTCTCCAAGACACCTTTTGAAAATTGACCTTTCTTTGAACAAGTAAACAAACCTTGGGGAGGGTGTATGCCCTTATACTCCTCCAAGGGTTTTAACCAACAAAAATTATGGAAAAAGCAACACAAAAGACAATAAATGCAGATTTTTCCCTTACCAATTCCACAAGAAGCTAGATCAAACCTTAATCTTCCAAGTTAAGTCCATCCACATGCACAAGAAAGAGTCTCCAAGCCTAGCACATCACTTTTCACCATCAATAGAAAGAACAAACCAAAACAATATGCAATAGAGAGAAAATCATCCAAGGCTAGCGAGAATTTTAGCCAAAGACCTCTCCAAATGGGAGAGTTATGATGATTAAAATGAGATCTTCTGATCTATGTTTATACAAAATGTCACTAAGATAGTTTTTCCACATAATTTTAGGGTAAACCACAAGACTAGGGGTCAACAACCCTAATATTACCCCTTCTACAAAATAATATTAAATAATTTGCTTAAAATTTACTTTTACACAAAAAGAAACCCCAATTCAAAGTGACGTCAGCCCTTTATGGGACGTTTTGACACCAGGAGAAAATCGTTGGTGTAGGAGGAGTGTGGTTAGGTTTCCCAAATCCACATGTCAAGCATCCAAGTCACTTCCTTCATGGTCAAATCCTCATTCTCCTCAAAATGTCCATGTGTCAATGAGTGGTAAGATCACACCAAGCCCTAACACCCCTAGGTGACTTCATGCTCCTAAAGATGATGTTTTTCCTCTCCTAGGAAAAACGTTTGGCATGTGAGGGCTAGGTTATGTCATCCATTATGTCTTCTAGGACTCTGAAGTTTCATCTCTCTCATCCAACTTATAGGCCCTTGAAATCCACATGTAGGCTTCAATCCCCAAGGAAGCCCAAGCTAGGCTTGTTCCTCCAAAATTGTCCACCAACTAGGTCCTACAAATACAAATAAGCACACCCTCCAAGGATCTCAAGTCAAAATATCACGATAAGTAAACCAAGTCAATAAATGAGCCACCTAAGCATGTGCATCAAATATTACCATGTTAAACAATTAAGTGCTCAAAGACATTATGCAACTTGCCAAGCTTGGATATGGGAGGGTTGACAAGGTGTCCTATTGGGTAGATCTTGCCCTTGGTCAAGGAGTGTTTCCAAGAGATCCCTCTCTCATCCATGTAAAGTGGATGAAGTGGTTAAGTTTCAATACTCAATGGGCATGGGGTTCATGACATACAAGGGGTTGTAATGTCTCATTCATGGGTGCCTTTCTAGAGGGTGTGTAGCACCTTCGTTTGCAATGCAAATTTTCCAAGCCCATCGTTTTTCCATTTGTTGTTTCTTTCAAAATTTAGGGACAAGTTGAAGGCCACTGTCCTGGCATGGTGTCCAAATAATGACAGTGACACTCATAAACACCTAGTGGAAATGAGAAGGTTGGATCGTGATGAGACCCCCTTTCTCTTAGTCATGCAACTGAGATCCATTACCTTGGCTTGGTGACCAAATGATGGTAATGTCATACCACTAAATGGGGATAATAGAACAAAGACATAATATCCTTAGTTATCCCACAAAATGGGGATAATAGAACAGAGGATGACAAATTCATTTGGGAAAAGGCCAAGGAAACAACCCATAAAATGTTGGTAATGCGAAGAAGACCACTTGTATAGGGATTTCCCTCAAAAAGGAGAAAGGATGAGGACTGTTCACAATATTCAGGAGGCTAATACAATTGAGCACATGGGCAGAAGCATGCCAAGTATTTATACAACCTTGGACAACAAGCACGCAAAGTACCAATATCCTATGATTGAAGTAGGAGGTAATATTGATAATCAACCCATAGTAATTTTAATTGATTCTGGAGCTATCCATAGCTACATAAATCCTAATATTGTCAAAATATTTCATTTGCAAAGAAAAAAACATGAGAAGCTTGGTTGGTTCAGGTAATCACGAGATCTAAGAGAAGGATTAATGAGTTGGTTAAGGATTTTCCAATGGAATTGAATGGACTCAGTGCAAAGGAAGATTTGAACATCATATCTTTGGGTTCATATGATTGTTTAATTGGTATGGATTTGTTGGAAAAGCATCATGTTGTCCTAGATTGATACAAGGAATTCACTTGTCTTGATGAGGAATGGGAACAATGAAACATTCAGGGGATTCCAAGGCCTGTATCAATCAGAGAAATTTCATCCATGCAGTTGAAGAAGAGTTTCATCAAATAATTCCAAATTAATGTAGTCCATATGGAAGATGTAGCCAAAGATAAAATTCTAGTGTTGAAGACCATCCAATTTTGAACTATTTTGAGGATGTATTTGGGGAGATACTAGGATTTCCACCAAAGAGAGACATTGATTTCTCTGTTGATTTGGTTCTAGGATCTTCCATAGTGTCTAAGACTCCTTATAGGATGAGAACACCATAGTTGAAGGAATTGTAGATACAACTTGAAGAAATTTTAAAGAGGGGGTTCATATTCCCAAGTGTGTCACCTTGGGGTGCCCCGGTGTTACACATTATTTTGGTCACCCTGGTGATGTTTCTACAAGCATGTGTTCAGGATCTCAAAAGGATCTTTTTCATGAGAAAATTAACTGGTTTATTCCTCTACAAAACTTGTTTTTAGAAGGACATCACACTCTAAGACTAATACATAGTGCAAAAATGCATGAATTCCACAGGCTATTCTTAACCTAGCTTGCGGAATTTCCGCAAGCTTCTCTATAGACAGGGTGCGGTGGCGTTTTAAGACTAAGAAAAGGGACGAAGTTCAAGAAGGTTTTAGAAGGAAATATTATAGAATATGAGGTGGAATCCATATGGTTGGGATCCTATTGGCTTCTCTGATTTGGTGGGATCATCCTAATCTCTTTAATCATCTCTCCTTCTCCTATATAATGATGGATTTCTCATGGAAAAGGTTAAACAAAAAACAAGCAAGATCAAGTAAGGAATTCATGAAGGAATAGGCTGAAGATTGTGTGAGGAAATCTACTTCAATTGATGTTTGACATATCCATTGTTTCATCAAGCTATTGTAGGTCATCTTCATGCAAGTTTGAAGCAAGTGTGTGTGTTGGAGCAAAGGGCCACTAAAAGGGAACCTTGCAACATCAAGGCAGTTTGGTTGTATCTTCCCCTTTTACTTAATATAATAGGGTGGTATGTTTCTTTCTCATAAAATAATTCTCATTTTATTACATGACTCCTTGATCACATGTATAGTTTTTCATTGAACATACTATTGTTGCTTTTACTTTGATTGGTTTGTGTCATTGCAAATCTAATTGCACAAGAGCACTGGAGGGAAGCAGGGACAATAAAGATATAAGGAAGTGATATTCAAAGGCATGTCATCCATCTCTTCTTCGATAGTAAATTCAATGATTAAACTTAGGGAAAGCCCCATGTCCTGTCTCGTTTTGTTCTAGATCTAGGTGGATCTAGGGAGATTAGTTTATGTCCGCATTCACTGATTTATCCAATAACAAAATTGGCGACTCCGCTAGGGATACGACCTGTTTGTGGTTTTTGTTGTCAATTTTCCTTTAGCCCACCTCTTTTAATTTCCATCCAATCTTTGAATTGGTGGGGGATACATCCAAACTCTCTAGATCTGAAAGTTCTTTTGGGCTCTTTCCCCTCTTTGCCCTCTTTCCAATTTTTCTTTGTTTACAGGAATTTCCTCACTGTATCTCATATATAGCATGCGAAAACCCTTAGATACCTGCACCCTAACTGCTTATACCAGTGCAGACTTTCCGAAACCTACCCATAGCCAGCCTACGAAAACCTTTAATTCTCGCACTGTACCCTACTGCTAGGTTGCGACATTGCCTGTAAAATTTGTTGGATTGGGTCCTTTTGTCTTCTACTGTCTAGTTTTGCTTTGATCATCTAGGAGGAACTTTTGGAGCCTGTATTTGACTGTTTTCTGAGTTTAAAGACTTTCCGTTGATTGGTTTTCAAGGATTGAAAACCCTTTTTTGTCATTTTATAAGTTTCTGCTTCTTGATTTTTATCAACAAGGATATAATATCCGATTTTGAGATCCGAGTGCTTGATTGATGAAAGTCTTTGATCTAATTTAAGGTTTTGGATTGTTTACATTTTCTGGATTGCTTGTTGATTGGAAAGTCATTTTCATTTGCATTTAGTGAAACATTTTCTTGTCATCCTTATTTGTATCTTCATTGAAAGTTTGATTTGGGTATTTGTTGAGTGTATCAATTTTCTTTGGTTACTTTTCCTTTCTTCATTATATCCCTGACTTGGTTTTGGAAAGGAAGAATTAAAGTCATCTATTCTTTTTAGTAATCATTCATAAGAACATTTTGTGCATTCATTTTTTTTTACAAGAGAACAAATTGGAAAATTTCATTGCTTTTGATTGTTTGAAATCGTCTTCATTCAAGAAAAAGGAATTATATTTCGTAGCTTTCATTTTTTTCGAAGAAATACTTTCTCCCTGTTGTACTTAAAGTTCATCGAACTGAATCATTGCATCATTCATCTCTTTTTACATATTATTGGGTGAAGGTCTCATACAACATCAATTTCATCTCCATCTCCCTCTCGCATAAACAACAACCTCTAAAACACTATGTATTTATAAAATTTAATTAGTAACTTTTATTTTCTAGGGATCTTTCCACCAACATTAGTTAGGCTAACGCTTTGGAATAGGTTGTGAGGCACACTCTCCAAAGCATAAAACACACTGTAGCATCTTGTAATAGGGAGTGTTCAAATCCATATGCAACATTTTGTCCTGGGAAGCCCTTCTCACACAAGGGTCAAACCTGAGGTCGCATTAAGGCTGGCAGAGTTACCCACCCTTCTTTGTTGGTATTAGTGTAGATAATGCACGTATTACGGGGGTCACTTGAAGGTATACCCACAATTATGAGTGAAATCCTTTCAAGTTGATTTCGGGCTAGATACCCTGCCCTTGCACGTGGATCGGACTGTCGATTGTTTCCCCATGCATCTTTGTTGTTATTGGTAACCTTAATAGCCTATCTCTTTAGGGTCTTACACTAGGTGACTGTGGAGGGGCAAGTCTTCATGGTACCTGGAATCGACGTTGGCCAGACTCACTCGGGCTCCTTGGAGGGTATACCCATGATTATGTGTGGGAGCTTTCACCAGGGTGTAAGTCCATTAAGCAGGTCATCAACGCAACTTTTCCACCCTCTCTATCCTAGCCCCTTCTTGTCTTGACTTCGCGACGTTGGATTTCATCACCAACTAGTGACTTCGAAATAAGAAGGTTTGTTTGTCTAGTTTGATTTCTATATTTTATTAGCAAGTGTTGTTTTTTTACGTAGTTGGCCATAGATATTTTCCGCAAAATATTTGGTTCCACCAACACGGACCCTCCACATCGTTCACGAAGGATGCAAGGGCTATCCTTGGAATATCCAGAGGGTTATCAACCTTTGCCTTATAATCCATCGGAGGGATCTACTCAACAGAGGAAGGTCCATGACATCTTAACCTCACAAGAGGAAGGTTCCGCCTCTTTAGAAAGTTTCCGCATTATTTCTGATTCTCTAGAGGCTTTCCGCATACCTCTCGGATATGAGAGACATATTCTTCGACTGAATTCATCAGGAGAACTTGTTGTTGACACTTCTGGAATACCGATCGGACCCCATAAAGGCCCTGGAGCCGAGAATCCCCTTTGGACTACTGACATATTTAGAAGCCCGCCTCACATGGTGCGGGACCTTTACGACTCAGGGGTAGGTGTTGATATACCTGTCGTCTCCCAACTGCTTGAAACACCTGTTACCTACATGATACCCTTAGAACATTTTTCTGGTACAACTAGCAACATCAACTTCATTCCAGACACACAGTCAGTTGGTCCTAGCTTGACTTTCTCTCTCTAGATGGCCCATTCTACTATGGTCCCACACGTTACGACTATTCCTCTGGGAATGTGGTGGTTAACCAAGCTCCCATTGGCACACCACTCTCGTCTAGACCTATCCTGTCCCTCCTTCATGGGTATCATGCTTTGAATCCTTCCACCGCCATCCCTACCCAGGTTCCATCCGAAGTTTCTGGACTTTTTGTTCCACTTGGGTACAATGTTGCTACCGGTTTTGTTCCTACACCTTCCCAGGTCTTCTCTGGAGGGTCTTATCCACATTTTCCTGGGGGATCTGGCCCTAGTGGCTCCAATCCAATTGGAAGCACCCATCACCCATTCACTTCTGGTTACCATATTCCCGTTGGGGGGTATCCTCCACTTGGAGGACAACCTCGGGTTGGACTCTATAACCCACTATATGGACAACATACATCTGGATCACTAGCCCACCTTTGGAACCTCCTTGCCCAAGGAAATCCACAATCATCTGGGGGACAACAACCTCAAGTTAACTCTTTTATTCCCCCTCACTCGGGCCAGCTATATCTGGGTTCTTTGAATCCCACTTGGGGTCCACACATTCACTCTAATGTCTCTTTTCAAGGGAACATTTCTAACCAACCCAACCCTATGGGCTACATGCCTCCACGTCCACGTCTGAATCTGTCAGGAACTTCAACTTACATGCAGACTGCTTACGGTCCTACTGGTATACCGACGAGACTTCCTCCCCAAAGTCACCAGTACCCTCAAGTGAATCGACAATTGCCCTTTTTAGCCACTTTAGATTTTCCCGAATTGTCTAGAATCTTGAATGATCCTATCTTACATTCTCCCCATTGGCCTGTTATACCATCCAAGCTACCATCCAACATTCCCAAATTTGACAGTAAACCGAGGGAAGACCTAAACAACCATGTTATGACTTTTCACCTTTGGTGCTCGTCCAACTCTTTGATGAACGAATCCATTCAGTTACAACTCTTCCAACAAAATCTCACGAGTTCAGCTGCAAAGTGGTACATAAAATTACTGTGAGGTTTCTTTAACGACTTCAACACCCTCACCATGGCTTTTCTCACACATTACCAATTTCCCATCCGCTACAAGACATGAACCAATATTTTGAGTTCCTTTAAGCAATCTTCGGCCACTCATATTTCTGATCACATCCATGAGTGGAGACGAAGACAACATTTGATAAAAATCGACCTTCCTGATCAATTATTGGCTGAATGGTTCACCAAATCATTCGTCAATAAAATATCCTGTGATATTTCCATGGGTGGAGTTGTCACTGAAGAGAAGGCGATTAGTC
>SNQJ01S0026498.1:84888-95200 GCA_010110895.2 Picea sitchensis | reverse complement strand
CTTCCTTTTCATTTCTCTATAATAGTTGTGTTAGAACACTCGGGCATGGATGATCCAGTCGAGGGTAGTCATGTTGTTGTGATGTAGGTTCGATCACAGTAGTATCTTCACCAGTTTTATCAGTTTCTTGTGTTATATTTTCTCTTCTTACATTGAATAGATCGAGCATGGATGATCCAGTCGAGTTGTTGTAGTTGCAGGGTAATGGAGGTTTGACTATTCTGTTGTTGTGACTGTGTTGCTTGCACCATATTTCAGTGTCTAAAGTTTGATCTCAATATTTCTCTTGAGTTTGAGATTTTCCTCTCTAAGCTATTGAAAGGCCTAATGCCTATAGTAGTCTTGTTCACCTCTCTCACCAAGTATTCCCTCTGCTCACACTTAAGCTCAACTTACTAACTGAAGTTGATCAACACCTCACCTGTTTGTACATGTTAGTCCCTATTTTATGAGTTAAAGCGATATTGTCTTGAGCCTGTGCCCATTTGACCTCTTTAAAACCAACCTGTGACGTAAAAATATGATGGGTACTGAGCTTACCTTCGATGCAATCCAAGGGTGACTTCTAGTGCTAACATTTCTGGCGCCGTTTCCGGGGAATGAATTGAAGACCTTTCCATGGGTAGAACGACAACGAACTTCTAATTCTTAAGGTGCATCAGATATCAGAACCTTTGAAGATTGTGCTTGCACCTGACGACTCCACTATTTCAGTGTGGCTTCCTCTGGCTACACCTGAAGCCCCCTGGGAGAACACAACGATCGGATCTAGTCTTTGATGGTGAACAAAGACTAGACACACTCATTCGGCACATCATTCACCTGACGAATCCATGGTTGAAGAATCGATTGGCGACTCCACTAGTTTAAAATGGACAAAATCTTGGCTCAGAGGTTTGCTTTCTATGATTTTTCAAAGATAGTTGGTTCCCCTAACCCACTACCCGGTAGAGAGGAATGGGAATGTAGCCTTCCCAAGTTTCAAGGAAAGGAGGGGGAGGTACCAGCTGAACACTTGCTCCTTTTTCACGATTTTATTCATCAGCTTCATATCGTGCATGAAGATGTTCAGATCAAGCTTTCCAGATATTCATTGAAAGGAGCTGCTCTTGATTGGTGTCGATCTCTTCTCATTGCAAGCATCGACTCTTTGCACAATTTTCATGCAACTTTCAATTTGTTTTGTAAATATTATTTTCCAGTTGAGTGTCTTTATGAAAATTGTTGTGATGAGTTTTCCTTGTTTCATGAAGATTCTGCTAGCCATGAAAACCATATTTGTGATGAAGTTTTTACTGTGGAGGAAAAAAATTGCTATGAAGGTCTAGAGGTGTTGGATGATATTCATTATAATGGTTGTAGCGCAGAAACATCTGGAATCATTTCAGATGTATCTTCTCTTTTAGATGTTCATGAAGACCAACATGTCTCTTTTGAAAATTTAGATGTCTATGAGAAAATGTTTTCTGTAGTAGAAATTTCTTCTGGATATGGAACTGAGGCAGATGTTGTTTGTTTTTCTTATGAGGAAAATGCGAAGGATATCTCTGTCCCTGAATCAGATGTTTTGAGAAACCCTGCTTGCGAGGAAGAAGTTTTTGCAGATACTGACCGAAAGCAGCCCATCTTTGATGAATATCCCAGCAAAGGCGATGAAGATCAGAGATTTTTCATGGTTCCCATGTATGATGATTATGAATCTGATCCTTGGGGGAGCCATGAAGAAGAAGAGGAGCATTCGGAGGTGCAATTTATAGCCTGTCCAGAGCCTGTAAGTGAGCAACCACCACCTGGGATCAGTTATCCTGCATCAACTTCTCATCCACCTATGCTTACCAGAGATATTCAACCATGTGTGAGAAGCTGTGGAGCAGATCGGGCTATCTGTTACAATTTTTTTGGAGTTTTCCACTCGTTCTATGAGCCTATCAACGAGTACATGGAGATTCATTTCCTTCATGCCTTGGATCCATCTAACTTTGTCTCAACTTCATCCTTCAGAGGAAAGATGAAGGATGTAATCGTTTTGCTGTCACAATTGCACCATCTGTTATCAGTCACTAACAGAGTAAAATAACTTCCAGTCAGGAAGTTACTTGAATGGATATGGTGGAAATTGCTTTCACCTAGCACCATGTAAAAATCAATTAGTCTAGGAATGTATATAAATAAGCTCCTATGGAGCCCATGTATGTTTGTTTTCATTTTTTTACTTATCGACTTGTATTCCTCAGCAGGGTGTTTTGAGCTTGACTCCATAGACCAATGCAGAAGTCGACTGGAACTACTTGTTCTTGGAATCTCACAGGGAACATGCCATCCCCTATGGAGCCAAATGTTATTACATATAGGTGTCAAGGGCAACAGGTCATCCAAGTTCGTGGTCTACACAGGAAGTGCCCGATGTGCCTAAAGTCCCGAAGCGTCGAAGTGCTCGAAGTCCCAAAGATCCAAAGTGGATCTCGGCCATCCAAATCCAAGAGCCACGCATCATCGGATCCCTAGCTCCAGAGGATTTGCTTGGGGAAAATAAAGTTTGAAGTTTGAAAATTCCAAATTCCGAATTGTGAAGCAGATCTCAGCCATCGATTAGAAAAGGGAAGATCTGATCCATTGATCTGAAGAGGGTAGATTTGAGCCACTGATCATAAATCCTCACCCAATATCACAAGATCGATGACCACATTCCATTGAGGGGATGCGACGTGCTCGGGCGATAATTTTCTTGAGCAGTCCCACAATTGAAACTGTGGTTTGGCAAAGGCACTACGTGGCAAAAGGTGGTGGATTGCGGGTTCAAAAGTGGTGTGAACCCAAACCACCTTTGAGTGGCCCCACAATCATGTGTTTATATAGCATCCTATCTAAGAGCAGCGTGTGGCCACCCCTTAGGCATTAAGCCGCATTTAAATCTCGATGCAGGTAGTTAATGAAAGTGAGAGAGGTGGTTGAAAACTCGTCTCACCACATAAATGAAAGCCAGGCAGGACTGTCAACAAGTCGGTTCTTCTACAGGTTCCTACTGAAACACGATTGCGTCTAACAGAAGCTCGCGTCTGACAAAATACTGCATGCACAGTCTGCCAGAGAACGTGCAGACGTAAATTCTTGAATGAAAATACTCAGGCACGCCTCTGCTGGAAGTGGCAAATTGTTCTAAGTATGTAGGAGTCATTTTGATATTTTGTTATGGTCGATGGTTGAGTTAGGCTTCTGTATTGTAAAGTTTTAATGAATCTCTAGTTCTTCTAGTTATGTATCTGTATTTGAGACTTCTTGTTTAATGAAAGTTATCTTCCTTTTCATTTCTCTGTAATAGCTCTGTTAGAACACTCGAGCATGGATGATCCAGTCGAGGGTAGTCATGTTGTTGTGATGTAGGTTCAATCATAGTAGTATCTTCACTAGTTTTAATTAGTTTATTGTGTTATCTTTTCTCTTATTACATTAAATGGCTTGGGCATGGATGATCCAGTCGAGTTGTTGCAGTTGCAAGGTAATGGAGGTTTGACTATTATGTTGTTGTGACTGTGTTGCTTGCACCATATTTCAGTGTCTGAAGTTTGATCTCAAGAATTATCTTGAGTTTGATATTTTCCTCTCTGAGCTGCTGGAAGGCCTGATGCCTATAGTAGTCTCATTCACCTCTCTCACCAAGTCTTCCCTCTTCTCACACTTAAGCTCAACTTATTGACTGAAGTTGATCAAGACCTCACATGTTTGTACATGTCGGTCCCTGTTTTCTGAGTTAAAACGATATTGTCTTGAGCCTGCACCCATTTGACCTCTTTAAAAACAACCTGTGATGTAAAACTATGATGGGTACTAGGCTTACCTTCGATGAAATCCGAGGGTGAATTCTAGTGCTAACACATTCCTAAGTGGAAATAGGAAGTTGTTACAATTGCTTTTATTACTCAAATATCGAGGATTGTAAAACAACATGATTCCATCATGGTAGTGGTGGATAAATTAACTAAGGCTGCCCATTTTATTCTAGTGAAGCTAACACATAAGGAAACCAACATTGTATAAATTTACATGAAGGAAATTTCCAAGCTACATGGTGTACCCAAGGGAATTATTTCTGACAGAGATCTCAAGTTCACATCAAATTCTAGAAGGGGTTATTTAAAGGATTCAAGACAAACTTAAATTTAAATATAGCATATCACCCATAATCAAATGGGAAAACAAAGAGGACTAACAAGATAATCGAAGATATGTTAAGAATGTATCTAATGGACCATCCTTCCAAGTGGGAAGACTACCTTCATCTAGTTGAATTTTCTTACAATAATGGATACTAGGCATTGTTGAACATGAGCTCATTTGAAGCCTTGTATGAAAGAAAATGCAACATGCCAGTGAGATGGGATAACCTAGCAGAAAGATCAATTATTGGGAAATAATTACTGAGGGAAATGGAAGAGAGAATGGTAATGATCGAGCATAATTTAAAGGTTGCACGAGACAGACAAAAGAGTTATGTAGATAAAAACATGACTCACAAGGAATTCAAAGTGGGTGAGCATGTTTTTTTTAAATTAAAGGATAAAAGGAGCTCGCTAAGATTGGGAAGGTTCCCAAAGTTGGAAAAATGATAATGTGGGTCGTTCAAATTTCTAGACAATATAGGCCCTTTTTCATACACTCTTGCATTTTTTGCATCCATGTTTCATGTGTCTTTATTGAATAAATATGTGCCTAATCCTAACCACGTAATTGATTGAATTGTGATCTAGGTGGAACATGAAGGGGAATTTCGGGTGGAACTAGTGTGCATACTGGACTGGAAATTCAGAGTGCTCAGAAAAAAATCCATTTTCCTAGTAAGGGTTCAATGGAATTGATACAATCTTGAATATGCTACGTGGGAGCACAAGGAGACCATGGAAAAGGATTACCCACAATTTTTTCAAAATTTGAAGAAAATTTAATGTACATTTGTATATAAGTGTGCAAGGCTCCATTTTGGAAGCTGGATTCCTAGAGCCACATCTCAGATACTTGTTGTCCAATATGTTTTAGAGCCCGAGGGACTGCGGTCCAGAGAAAGGAGTACGCTTCCTTGGATTGTGCAAGTTTCAGGGAACGAGATATTGTTGGTTGGAATTGTTGCAGAAGTTGTGAAATTGTAAAAGTATAAAGTACTATGATGTAAATTTTGTATATGTATACCAATATGGTGTTGTGCATCGAGGATGGTGCAAATTGTAGGGGGGAAGGGAATGTAACATCCATTTTTTTAATCCCCATTTTAGTGATGTATAATGTAAATATGATATATGGTCGTGGGCCAGGTGATGTAATATGTAAACATTGTATATCGAATTAATAAAATAAAATGTAATGATGACTATAGATGGACATGGAAAAAGTCATGGGGAATAAGTTTCCACAAGACAGGAGGGGATTTAAGGGGGGATTATTCATGTATGTTAATCCCATGCCACTTCCTTTTATTATTGTTTTTGGTATGAACCTTGTACTTTTCCTTTGAGTGGATAAAATACCCAATCATTGAATACATGTAAGAGCGTTGGGTGAAAAGTCACTTCACATAGTTATTGAGAGCATGGGGTTGAGTACAATCAACATTGGGGAATGTGAGAGTCAACATGCTTAGGTAAAAAGGAAAATGTGTATGGTTATTGTAGGAACTTTTTACATGGATATTTTGGGATAGCAAGAGGGTGTTGAGTGATAGAATTCGAGGATATCCATAGTGGGTTTTGTGGAAAACTTGCGGGAGATGTAAAATGCATGAAGAAGCAAGTTGTTAGGTCTATAGAGTGAGTTTTGTTGTGCAAAGAAAATGATTTGTTGATGAAAGTTTGTTGTTGTAGTTGTAATTGCCTGAAGTCCCCAGCAAGAGAGATTCCTATCTAGCCTGTGTTGGAGCCCTCAAGGGAAGGGGTATAGCTTAAGGGACTATGTAACAGAGAAGGGTATCCCTTTCCTTAGGTTTTGCAAGTTGTGGGGAAGGGAGTTGGTGGATTGGGATGGATGTAGGAAACTAGCTTGTTGTGAGTGGACAAAAGACACCCTTAGGAGACACCCTTTGTTCTGGATCCCTAGCCCTAGCTCATGGGTGACTTTATATTGATATTCAAAGCAGTAGGTCTATGGTTCGGTAGAACACCCTTCCTCTGCAATTGGCTGCACATTTGATTTAAAAGATAAGTGTTTTATCTATGTTCAATATCTTTATTTATGGGTTTAATTTGTTGTGCACAAACTCCATTTTCTTTAGTAATTACATGCTATCGTGTGTATGTTAATTAATTGCATTCATTTTTATTGGAATTGTTGTTATATGCATGGGTGTTTTATCCTATTGCGTGAATTTTAATTAATGGTATCAGAAAAATAAAATTTAATTTTATGGGTTAGTAGCGAGGGTTGCTTTCAAGGAAAAATCCCCTACAATAGTGGGCTTACTGTAGCAAATATATGACTATAAAGAAAGAAAATTCCAAAGAGAACAAACAACAAAGATATTGTAACCGATTCAATTGAAATAACTAAATATCAATAGGAGAAGAAGGATAAACTAATTGGCATTCCTACATTCGACGTCGTTCCCGAATCCTGGAATCTTCTCACTCTTTACCAACAGTTTCCTCTGCAACATGCAAGAACTTCAAACATACAAGGCTACACAGAGAGGTAGTTATACTAATAACTACCCATTAGATGTAAAGGAATAATCAAAGCAACTAATGTTCTACAAAACATATACAAAATTATTGCAAATTAAACATTACAAAAACAATGTTTTTTAAAGGAATGAGTTTCTTATAAATATTCAATATTTTTGGTAGTTATGTTGTATACCTATCTTGTGCGGCACTGCCCTATCGAAAAAGACTTCGGGTCCCTCCACCCAATCTCTTGCTATAAGGGTTTTTTTTTACTCTCGATTCACCAACAAACTCAAGGAGGATATAAGGGAAACTCCTAAGATAGGAAGGTGATCAAAGAAGGCTGGAAACAAGGGTTTCCAAGTCAATAACCAGTAGAGATTGGGATGTGTATGGGCTTACAAACATGGTAGGTGTAGGCAAATGAATTTTTTCTCTGGTATGCAATGAATCGTTACCTTTCTCCTTGGACAAAATGCTCTATTTCTGTCGTCTCTAGTTGGTGAAAGATAGTTGAGTATGGGTAAAAGGAGTTAGGAAACTAACCAAACCCATAAATCAACATTTAATTAGGAAAACATGTATTTTTTAACGAATTTATTAGCTTGTACATGACTTGGAGAAACCCACGTATACGCATGTTGTATAACTGCTAGGGCATGTACAACTTTCAGAAAGATGTTTTTTAGAAGGTCTCAAGGAGGTAAGGGGAAGAGTTGTCTGCAAGTAGGATAGGGACTAGGAAAATAAGTGCATCAATGCTTCAATGGTGGAAATTGACGCTATAATAGAAGCCCCTAATGTGTGAGGTCAAAAGAGAAACTAATGGTCGAAATACATTATAACTCTTCGAAGAGAAGTAAGTCAGGGCGAAGGTCATCAGAATCCAATCTAATAACATCAACCAACCACATAAACAAGTCAAAAAAATTAATTCCCGAGGTGGGCATACCCATGCTCAAGTGTGATTACAATCATTTCCACCAATCAAGTACAATGTGAATCCATGAAGAATGTATATGCAAAACGCAATGATCATGGCCACGAAAGAGATACATGGTGGATCCATGTCAAACAAAGATCATGGCCATGAAAGAGATACATCGTGGATCCATGTCAAACACAGATCATAGCCAAAAAAGAGATACATAATGGATCTATGTCTCATAATCAGTGAAGGATATCTGGGGGCAAGAGTTGGATAATTGATCCTTCACAAGTACTAATGTAAGGAGTGGTATTGTCCAATCACAACTCAAGAAACATCATAAAAGAGGTGACGATACTACATTCTCAAGGTCTTGAAATCAACTGCCATGCTACGAGTCTGCACTGTGTGAATATATGTGTTGAAGTTGAACACAATGATGCACCATTTGATTATCGATCATTGATGTATACTGTTAACAAACACGAGACAACCCACCAATAATGATAATGGGCGTCAAGGTACCTAGTACAATATAATAAGTGTGAATAGAGGATCTGATGTCCAACACCTGGTAGAATCTATCGATCAAATGACATTGATGTATTCCCACTATAAATAATGAGGGAACCTACCACAGATGACTGCAAGCCCCAAGGTACTAATAATTACTCTACATCCCTATCCCAGAGCAAGATGTGTTGAATTTGATAGGAAGAAATCCATTGGAAGGAGGGAATTAGGCATCCCCCATCAACCAATCTGAGGAGTAGCAAAAGGTGAAATATTTGGAAGGACTCAGATGAAATATTGAAAGGACCACCATGAAGTATGTCTCATGCATGCACCAAATGTAAATAGCGCATGAAGGAGACCCTCTGAATAACAACAAATAATGAAGACTGCCAACAAAGGCGAGGAAACCACCAATGGGGACAAATGGAATCCAAGGTACTAAAAAAATCTTAATGTGTGAATAATATTCTTTCCCTCGAACAAAAGGGAAACCACTTAGTCAATGACCAATGATGGAATGTCATTTGTTGAGCACAAGATCACCTATCAATGATGTAAATAAGTCCAGGGTGTGACTCTAGGTCAAAATCTCAGAGAAATTTGTCGTAGTCGATAAGAGATTAACCCACCAACAAGTCAATGGGGACCCTTCATACCAGCATGATTATTGGAAAATGATACTTTTGATTTTGAGATTTAACTGACACACAGGAAGGCTGACTTGCAAACTCAAGAATCTATGAAATGACCAACACGGGATCAAACTTCCTCTAAGCAAGAACATTACACAATATGTGACTTAGGCAACATGAAATGAAAATGAACATTGACATAAGTCTACGATGCATGAGGTAACGATAAAACTCTCCATAGTGACTGGAAGAATAATTAGTCGGAGGAGTAACAACTCTGTGTAACTGGTTCAGTTTCCTAAATTCATACTAACCCAAATTGTTGAGACTATACTCAACACTTTGTGCTTTGTTCATAGGTGACTCAAATGTTGCAAATAATGGTAAAGAAGACTCATTCCACACTCCTTTTTTATTATTGTATTTTTTTTTGTCTTTTTCATATTATGAAAATTTGAAAATGGTAAAATAATGCTAAAATACATAGATGAAACGAGTGTCGCGAGCAAGCAAACCAGTTCCAAGCATATGGAACATACCAATTCTCAATGCAAGGAATCATGTGCGGGATATGGACACTCATTGGAATGTTTCCTCCTAGGATACATGTGTCAAATTGCAAAGGAAAATATTGCAAGGATAACAACTAGCGAGAATGCAGAAGAGGCTAAAGAACAACAAGTTGAAGCCAACGTTAGGCTCAAAATTCCAAGCAACAGAATGCAATGCAATATCAAAACTTAACACATAAATGAGGGAGCCCCATAGGGTATTATCCAGAATAAGAATGAGAAGAAGACATGAGGCTTCAACACAAAGTCATGGTAGGACTAAATAGGGCCCTCAAGCCTATGAAAGTATTTCAGCATGGGCGCCAAATTGCGAACAAGGTTCTAACTAGGGAACCCATGAATGGTAGGCTCTACCACATAAATTACAACACTTCTAAACAACAAAGGAGGTTTAGTGTCGTAAATCAGTGGGGTCGATCCTAAGGAAAATGAAATAGGAAATGGATAATGAAAAAATGCATGAAGGGGAAAATCGAACCTATATGCCAGTTTCAAGATCATTACCTATCAAAACGGATCAACATGACAAAAAGGTACCAAGGAAAAATGTCTCCAAAGTCTTGTATATAAGACCAACAACACTCACCTAGAAGTTAATAAGTCCAATATAGAAACCTATTATAATAACAAGTGCCATGGAATACAAAACTTGAAAATAGAAACCCTAAAAATACAATATGTACAAAGTACCGCGTGGCCTTGTGGCTTATGCATAGTACTTCTCTAGGTAGAGCCCATTGCTAGGCTTAGGCCAAGGGATTCTTTGGTAAACAACCTATAAATCTTCCAGTTTAGGAGGAGGTCAAAAATACAAAATCATAGCTTCAAGGATAGCCTCATCTGAAGGAAATTCAACATCCAAGAAATCGACACTTGAAGACTCACCATTACCAGGGCTCGAGGTCTCACAAATAGTAAGATCATAATCAAGAGGAAGTGCCAAATTACTTGGGCCAAAATGGGAAGGCAAAGGATTAGATTCCCCCATTGGATACAACACCTGATCAATTGTTGAGA
>SNQJ01S0026498.1:58495-78356 GCA_010110895.2 Picea sitchensis | reverse complement strand
ATATAATCCCCTGGACCCCTGGATGCAAAGAAAACAACAAGTGGGAGAATGTTGGGTATGTGTTATATTCTTTGCATGTGTGTGTGTGGGCGCGTCAGGTTCGACAACTGCATCTGAGGATCCCTCTAGTATTGTTCTTTGTGTCGTGTGCGTCGGGTTCTTTCCAAGGGGGTCCCAAGGGGGGAAGGTATGCCCCCCCTGGTTACGCACAACGTTCGGGGCAGCGCCCCGAAATTTGTTTTTGGGCGGTTTTTGCTATTTTTAGCGGTTTACTAAATTAATCCCAAATTAAGGGATTAGGGTTTTGGTATCTACGGAATGCGTAAAAACATTGTATATATTGTATGGTGAATGGTGAAATTCGATAATGAATATAAGAAAGGTTTCCCCGGTTGAGGGTTTCTGGTATAAAATCTTTGTGTAATCTGTGTATGAGCCAATGATTAAATTTTGTTTTCTTAAGAATCTATATGCATTTCTTTACTTCACAAGTTTAAAACTTACATGTGGTATCAGAGCTCGTTTTTGGCTTCAGAGGGACGCCTTTGTTGTTGAGGGTTTGGCTCGGTCTTGATAGATCAAATTTAGCTTGGGTCTGTGATAAACCTGGGTTTAGTGGGAGCTTTTGCTTAAGAATCTATATGCATTGCTTTACTTCACAGGTTTAAAACTTACATGTGGTATCAGAGCTCATTTTTGGCTTTAGATAACTCTCTGTTAACAAACTCCAGGTAAACAAAATAACTAAATAACTAAATATTATAATATATAAAATTCAAAAGAAATGATACTATATATGATAAAGGAAACAAAATAGAAGTTACATAAGATAGTCCATCTTAAAAAGTAAATATGACACCTAGTAGGTACAAATATTTAGCATGTACAACCTAAACTACAATAAGCAACATTTTAAAGAAGCCAAATAGATGGAAGTGTAGAGAAATCTACATATGAAATGAAACTAAATAGATTAGTATTCATAATGTCAAGTGAAATTATTATACATGACAAGAAAAAAAAGGAGAAAATAATTTGCAAAAATGTATGGGATGCCTTTTCATGGATATAAATGATGGCCTAAGACATAGAGCTAAACTCTCTATAATATAAATAGCGACAAAAAAGGAATCGGTCTTTAAGAAACACAAAGAGCAACTTGTCCCATTGTTGAGCTTCATCTACACTACTTGAGTCAACATCCTTGAGGTTAAATTCTAAATTCACTTTCAATAGCCACATCATCACCACAATAGATGGAAGCCAAGGCTAACACTAGAAACAATTTCTTATCCCAAAGGAAAACATTTCGCCCACTAAAGGGAACCAACTTAAAAAAATTAACCCTTGGAAATTACTTGTGCTAACTTGAAATACTTTTCATTTTTTTCAAGTTGTCTGTATGCATCTTGTTTACATACGTGTCTTAAAGCATTCTTCAAATTTCTCATTCTTGTGTGGATGGGTTCTAAAGAAATCTATATGTAACGAAGATCGGAGGTCGATCCTGCTTGTTGGTATCAGAGCCAAGACTTCAATTTTCAAGCTTCTGTCAATTTGTAAGATCTTGTTCACTTAATAAAATATGTGCATATTGTAATATTTATGCAACATCTCTGCATTGTTATATTGAGTTTATTGTCATTCAACTATCTCTCTGGATGATTTTTGTTTCTAGTAAGATGATGAGAAAATACTTTAAAGCCAGTGGGATGTGAGGAAAATTTTAGGTCTGTAAATCCAAGGATTAGCATATGTGACCGTAGCTCGTTCCCTGTTATCCTGGTTATTTTCTCTCAATTAATCATATTTATCAGATGGATCCCTCTATGGATACAATCTACTTCATAGAAGTCTCTACTTCAGTCGATCGTATTCCCATGACATCTATAGCAAAATGATGAGCTTCATCAACACTTTCAGGAACGAGTTTAGACAAAAGTTTAATCTCCATCCATGAGCCTAATTATTTAGAACACTAGGAACTTCCTCTTATCTGTCCACAAGATGTTTATAAATTAAAGTGGTGGAATTACCTGTCTCATTCATTTATCAAAGTCTACTATGTTGACATTCCTCTCTCTGCTCATGAAGATCCAATGAATATTACCTTAACATATAGAGATTTAATTGACTGGGAAAAAAGACAAGGATATTTGTATGCTCATATAAGTGCAATCAAGTTTGGCTTAAATCCTTTAGTCAAACCATATCCTTTTGTATCTTCCTTGGTCTATGTCGTTGATATCATAAATAATAAATTATTTGATGCTTTAGATGGTGGATTTTATGCACCTCTCTTCGATGGCCCCGCCTTTGTAACCATTTTTCTTAAGTACTCTATTTCACTTTATGATCCTTATATATATGAATTCTTAAAAGATTATATTCTCCCTTTAGGCTTTGATATGTCAGTAAATTTTCAGATCATCCAACTCAAGTCTCTCCTGGTTATTCACTTTAGAAGTGATACTCTTCCTCCTTTACAAAAAAAAATTCCAAAAAACTCCTCACTTGCACAACGTGGTGGAAAAGGAAAAATCCAAGCAAGTTCACCCTGTCACGTTTGACTAGCCTGAGATTGAATATCGCACTGTCTGGGAAAATAAGTATGACAACTTCAAAATCCAAATGATTTCCCATGTAGAAGACTTGACAAAGAAACCAATT
Organism: Picea sitchensis; assembly: GCA_010110895.2. Taxonomy (NCBI): domain Eukaryota; kingdom Viridiplantae; phylum Streptophyta; class Pinopsida; order Pinales; family Pinaceae; genus Picea; species Picea sitchensis. The sequence continues at coordinate 75,686 of SNQJ01S0026498.1, read as the reverse complement.
CCTTTGTCTACAATATACAGATCCTTGACCTTAAAAACTCATGGAACTGAATCCTTCTACATCTGAGATGAAACACACATGTAATCGGATTGATGCATCTTCTTCATCAAGTATACCTAGTTGACACAAGAATATAAGGAAACATATTGAATTCTTGACTTTCTAAGAGAAAATTAATAATCTGCAAGGTCGAATATCTTTGAAAGAAGAAGTCCCTAGTGTTTATATTTTCATGTTGTCACTTCCTAGAGAGGGTCTAGGAAACATAAAAAGGTTTCCAAGTGGAGATGAAACCTTTCTCCCAGGAAGAAACCTCCCAACAGTTCCATTCAGATAATACTCTGATGATCTTAAAACTAAAAGAGAGTATTTTCCAGTAAGAGCTGCAGCAATATTTGATTATATATCTGATGAATGCAAGATTCTTGACTACATGAAAATTTCCAAGCTCAGTTGAAAGGAAATAATATAGATGATTTACATAGAGAATTTCTAAAAGAAAGAAAATATGCAGAGTCTCACAAGGAAGAAATCAAAATCATTTTTGAAAAGATATAAATTCTCACACATGTCCCGACAAACATCTTAGAGTTGAACAACTCTATGGCCAAAGCAGAATCCCACCTTGAACTCCAGGACACCTTATTGCATAAAATAGATGAGGTTAAGAAGAGATCTCAAAATCCTATTAGAAATCCCAACATTGTACAACTTGATATCTTCAAAGATAAAGAAGACACTAAGAAGCACAAAAGAAACAAGTCCTTCAGGGTGTTTCAAGCAAAAGATTTAAGACCAGAATGGGATTTCGAAGAATCTGACAGAACTTTGCAAAGTATTGCAGAAGAAGTTTTTGTTATAATAACATGGCCTCTCCCATTGAAGAAAAAAGAAAAATATCTCTAAATGATGGCTGTCAAATTTAAACAAGGATATATCCCTATGCCATCATCATCCCAGGCAAATAATTTGTCCTCTTTCAGCATCCATGGGATGAAAAAATAATATCTTCAATGTCTAATCACCCGGTGATTAATTTCAGTTGTCAGTCAAGGGATGGAACAAGAGATGAAATCCATTTATTGATAAACTGGACCACTGCCAAAAAGGCAGAATATGCTACCATAACACTAAGATATATGGCCACTCAGATAATGAATGGATATATTGGCCATGTTGCAACATGGTGGAGATGGATTTCCCAGCAAGCCAAATATTATATGTTGAGAGATCCTGAAGCAGATGAAGTAATATTGCAATCCATGGACACACAATTATATGGAATAGAGGTTGAAACATATGTTGAACATGTTGCTTCATTATTCATGTCTCAGAGATTATGTGATCTGATCTGCCATGAAAAGTATTTTTGTTATATGCATAAATTAATAATTGAATCATGAAAGTTTGTAGATATTGCATATATTAAGTATTATATCATGAGTTTTCCTAGTGCCTTACCAAATGTTGTAGAACAATATTTCAAGGATAAGAATATTACTCCGGAAGGTATATCCTTGGCAATGGTTGATCATCATATCAAAATTGTAATTCAAGAACATTGTCTGGAAAAACGAGTGAAAAAATATTTTAAAAGATTTGAGAGTATGTTCACCTTTTCTTTATGCAAAGATGTAGGTTATATGCCATAATGGGGATGTGGTGCTCACAATTGAGCACATCATTTTGAAAATATCCATTGTTATTGTAAATCCAAAGGAAAGAAATTCCAGTATTTCAGATCTAGATTCAATCTCGGTCATCCTTGGCGTAAAAAGAAGAAGCACACATATAAGTATTTTAAGAAGATTCCACATCTTAAGAAAATCCACAAGCCCACCAAATACTCAACTTGCTTCAATTCCAAGAAGAAAGGCCATTGGGCACACCAATTCCCTCGAAAGAAGGATAAGGCAAAGTTGTCTGCACTCTTTGAAGAAGAACTTGATCCTAAGTGGTGGGACTTATTTTATTGTTCTCCTAATGAAGAAGTTGATGGAAATGTTATATTTCTTGATCCTTCTTAATTTTTAGAAGATGACTCTGATTCTCTCTCCTCTTCTTTTGATTTTAGTGATTTTAAAACCCTAAAATGGGAGGGTGAAAAAGCTACTTTTGATTTCTACATGTTCTCAAGTTTGCAGAAACTAGACCCTGGAAAAAAGGATCTAAGAAATTGATCGGTTGCTTGAAAGTATCCCGACCTAGAAATACACAATCAGGGAAAATTTGAGGAAAGAAAAAGTTGATCTACTAAGGTATGTTGCTATTCCCAAAGAACATCTAGTTAAAATCCTATTTGGTAATCCATCATCTAGTATATATGCCCCGACAGATCTGTATTTTGATTTTCTAGATCAACATAAAGATAGACATAATTCCAAGAAGGATAGAGAAAAGTTGTTAAAACTCCAGTTGAAAGAGCAGCAACAAATGTTAAAAATTACTCTGGAAAATATTAAACAAATCAATCTCTCCATAGAAGAAATAAGAAGTGAAAGAAATAATTCATCAGAATCTGAATTATCCATAGTATATGAAGAAGCATTCACTGCACCAAAAGGATATAGAAAAAATAAATCTAGGAAAAAGAAAGTAGAAAAGTTTGATTATTGTACTAAAGAATCTTCCAGTTCTTCTAAAAAACAAGACTCAAAACCTAGTTCTGAGACAAAACCATATGAGGTAGATTGATTAGTTGATTCTAGTTTCTAGTTAAATTCGCTAAGAAAGAATGTGATTCCTGAATTTTATTGGAAAAGGCCAACCATGTCAGGAAAAGCTATAGATGGCTCAGAAGTACCCATACAAGGGCAAGTAGATAACTTCCCACTAAAAATTGGTAAGCAGTATTTCAAAATTTATTTTCATTGTGTGAACCTGATTAATGATGATTGTGTAGTTGGTGCAGAATTCCTTGAACTCATAGATCCCATGACAATAAATAAGAAAGAGAAAGTTTTTGAATTTTAATTGAATGGAATGAAATTTCAAACTCCTATGCTTAATGAAGGAAGATCTAGAAGTAGAGAAAAAGAACAACAAAGAGTGTTTGAACCAACTCCATCATCAAGATCCTTACACAAAATGGAAAGAAGTATCTGTTATGAACATATACATGGAGAGAAAATGTTGAAAGAAATTTCAGAGAAGCTCATAAGATATTGCACTTCAGAATCTCCTAATTCCTTTTAGCACAAGGATAAATATTTTGTATCTCTTCCATATGATCCTTTGGTCAAAATTACTCCACAAAAGGCATCAATGACCTTGATGAGTCTAACATAATATTAATGATCTCCTACATAAAGGATTGATAGATCCATCCAATAATGCATGGGCATGAAGAGGATTTTATGTCAATAAGCACTCTGAGCAGAAAAGAGGAAAGTTGAGGTTAGTGATAAATTTAAAACCACTAAACAAAGTTCTCCAACAAATTAGGTATCCTCTTCCAAATAAAAGTTCATTATAGCAGAGGATAAAAGGCAAGACTATATTTAGTAAATTTGATTTAAAATATGGATTCTATCAAATAGGTATAGTCCCAGAGGACAAACACAAAAATATTTTTTTTGGTCCCCATGGCCATTACCAGTGGAAGGTAATGCCTTTTGGTTTGAAAAATGTTCCTAGTGAGCTCCAAAAAAGGTGTGACGAACAAAGTTCGCTCACACAAGAATTATCCAAAATATTTGGAATATAACAAAGTAATCCATATAGGACTGTAAACAATAAATGAATAATAAGATATAAGATAGATATAATGAGATGATTACAATTGAGAATGAGGGCCTGCTTATATACCCACGCAGCGGTGCCCTTTACCAATAGTCATGTCCTTTGAGACATGACCTTTCATTATTAATAATTATTATTTATTAACTATTATTATGTTATGAATATCTATTTATGTATATTTTATTTTATGTATATTTTATGTTCATAACATTGCCTCTTTAAAAATGCTTTGTCCTCAAAGCATAATCACACCGGAAGGCCCCTTTGAACTTTTTTTCTGGCACATGATGTCTTCAAATCTTTTGTGCTTGTAGTTGTGACTCTCGATGAAACATGATGATATAACCTTCAATTCCCAAACTAATGTGTTGGCATCTTTTGGGGAGGATCCATCCCAAATCTACTTTCATTGGAAATGTTTGATGATTGATTGTTCCAAGTTGTTGATTTGTTCCTCGTTTTTCAAGGTGGTATTTCATTTTGTTGGTAAGAAGAACATTGTTTATTTTCCTTTTCTGTCGCTGGTCAGAAGGACTCTTGGGATTTGGATGATGATAAGGCATCCTGATCTCTTGTGACCTTTCCTTGGAATCATATTCTTTGATGTTTGTAGTGATCTGTCCACGTAGGCATTCTTTTTGAATATGACCATTATTTGACTTTGTATTGGTTCCTTTTCTACTGTCGAAATTTGAATGTCTTGATAAATTCTCTATTGGATCATTCATTGTTTCCTTGTTGATTAATGATGTTTCTTTTGGCGATATAGCTCTTCTGTAAAGACTTATTATCGTGTTTGATCTTTTTAATACGAGTTAATAAATCTTGATTATGTCGCCTTAAACATAAAAGTTCTTGTTTATCTTCTGACTTATCATCTTTATTTTTTGATTCTAGATTCTCCTTTCTTTCGCCCTTTAAGGTTTTAATTTGTTCTAATAACTTCTGATTAAGGTTCCTTAGGCATGAGCTTTCCTCTTTTGATTAATTTCCCTCTCTTTGAGACCTTTGATTTTCTTGTTCAACTTTGAAAACCTCGCTTCTTCTCCTTGGACTTCATGATTTTTTGTAAGTTTCATTATGATTTCTTAGGCGAAATCTCTTCATCTTTTTCAATGATGATTTGTCACATTCTTCTTAATGATCTTGGTAACTTCAGATGACTGACATTCTGAAGGATCACTTCGATATGTCCTTCGTGTCTTCTCATGATGGAGCTTCTAAAATTGATTTCATTATAGCGTCCTGTAATGTGAATTTCTTCTTCTTATAAGAAAATGTTAAAAAACTTTCTCCTTGTGTTGAAAATAAAAGTACTTAATATATCTACCCAAGTTGACCCTAGAATTATATCAAAACTGTCTTGATACATTGATACCACATTGAATTGACTCCATGAATTTGTACCATCAATAGATAGTTGTAGGTTCATAATTTCATATTCCCATCTAGAAGACACGCGTTATTTTCAATTATATTTGGCTACTGTCCATTAATTGGTTTGTCGTGTCAATTAATGTGATTTTTCTTAGCGGTCCGGCAAATAATCCATGTTGATATTCTTCCCTTTGAATAATCCCATTAACTTTTAATAAGGGATCCACATATTTTTATAAGTTTGAGAAAATCTTCCTTGCTTCATCACCAAGAAACCTTATCATTTATATATATATATATATATATATATATATATATATATATATATATATATATATATTACTTTCCACCTTCTCAGAATCCTAATTGAACTTATTTCTTTGCTTAACTTCTAATTTCTTCTTTAATAAGTCCTTTTTTTAATCTTGACTTTTACCCTTTGATTTTAATAAAAGATACTCTATTCACTTGATAACCCTTTGTTTTTCTTCACTTTTTTTTTAAATATATATATCTCTTTTAATAACTTCTCACAAATGAACTTAAGAATGGACCACTCTAACTTTTCTCCTTATAATAATTAATTTAATTTTTGTCTTTCCACTTTATAACTTGAACACTCCCTTTATAACTTCAATTTTTTTTTTTTAAATATATATATCTCTTTTAATAACTTCTCACAAATGAACTTAAGAATGGACCACTCTAACTTTTCTCCTTATAATAATTAATTTAATTTTTGCCTTTCCACTTTATAACTTGAACACTCCCTTTATAACTTCAAATACTCCTTTTTCACTTTATAAACGACCCTTCAATATTATATATATATTTTGATTTACTTTATTTAAAAGGTAAAGTACCTTTCAAATAAATAAAAAATCTGATTTACTTTATTTAAAAAGTAAAGTAACTTTTAATGTTCCCTTTTATTACCTTTTAATAATTAATTTTTATAACCCCTAATTGATTGTATTCACTATCCGCCCAAATTTTTTTTCCTGATTTACTTTATTTAAAAGGTAAAGTACCTTTTAATGTTCCCTTTTATTATCTTTTAATAATTAATTTTTGTCACCCACTAATTGATGGTATTCACGATCAGCCCAATTCTTTTTAGGAATTATCAAGAGTCACCGTTTAGATAATTAAGAGTCACGACTGTACGGTATATGTGCGGACTTGATAATTGAGAAGAATGTGTACAACCGAGTATAGTACATACAACGAATGTACGGAACTCGTGATTGCAGGGAAATGTATACAAAATTTCAGTGAATGTGTATGGTAGCTAACGCGACGGACTGTACGGACGATGACAAGTTGATTATTTGGTGGTTGTACGAAGTAATCGCCCGTCTTCAATTAAATCAGCGAGTCTTCACTTAAATTGGCGGTTTTGTTTGTTGCAAAATTGTACGACAATGGCTGCAAAAAATCTGACAGGTGGTACGACGGTTGAGCACAGATTGAACTGTACGGTGCATCAATTGACTGTAGAAGTGTACAGACTGTCAATCAAATGTCCGACTGGTGCAATTAATTTGACAGCAGCACACATAAATCAAATTAATTGGACATATTTTTCTTTAAACGGTTGTACGGAAGCGATTTGTTGTCAATTCGACTATATGGACTGTAATTGTGGATGGAATTACAGTGAATTAATCTATGTAGAGTGGAATTAATGACTGGTATGAATATGTACAGACAGATTATTGCTGCAGTTGTAAGTGTGGACATGAATTAATCTAGTATGAATTAAGTCGATTTATTTATTTATTTATTTATTTATTTATTTTGAATGTGATTTTTTCTTGGCCAAAGGCCTCGTTGGTGGTCAAAGACCAGATTTCTCAGAGAAACTCTGAAATGATGGGTTTGGCTAAAAGCCGAATCAAACAAGATCTGATAAAGAGGGTGGCCAAAGGCCAGGATCAGAAAAACGCAGCTCTGATACCAAATGTGACGAACAAAGTTCGCTCACACAAGAATTATCCAAAATATTTGGAATATAACAAAGTAATCCATATAGGACTGTAAACAATAAATTAATAATAAGATATAAGATAGATATAATGAGATGATTACAATTGAGAATGAGGGCCTGCTTATATACCCACGCAGGGGTGCCCTTTACCAATAGTCATGTCCTTTGAGACATGACCTTTCATTATTAATAATTATTATTTATTAACTATTATTATGTTATGAATATCTATTTATGTATATTTTATGTTCATAACAAAAGGATGGACATATTTAGAGAATATCCAAGGTTAATCATTTATATTGATGATATTCTAATATGTTCTAAGAATCTCCAAGAAGACCTTAAGCATTTGCAAAAAAATTATGATCTAGTGTTCAAACATGGTTTGGTTTTGTCAAAAACCAAAATGGAAATTGGGAAAACTGAGATTAAATTTCCTGGTTTTAAGATAACAAAAGGCCAGGTAATTATTCAAGATCATATTTTAAAATATTTTACCGAGTTCCCTGACATTCTTCATGATAAAATACAACTGCAAAGGTTTTTATGCAACCTCAACTATGTTCGGCCATTCTACAAAGGGAAAGAAGATGATATTTTGATCCTGCAACAAAGATTGAAAAATAATCCTCCAACCTAGAATAATGCCATGACTAAAGCTATCAAAAGAATTAAAGAAAAAGTCCAAACTCTTCTACCATTGTCTGTCCCTATTGGAGAAAGGAACTATATTATAGAGACAAATGCATCCAATAATACATTGCCTAGTGTACTCATTGAAGACATTAATGAAGTTGAAACTGTATGTTTATATGCTTCAGGTTATTTTCAAGGAGCACAACTTAATTACCCTTCTAGTCATAAAGAAATCCTTACAGTCAAGAAGATAGTGTTCCATTTCAGACTCTATCTCAAACAAGTAAAATTTCTAATTAGATCGGATTTTAAAATTTTACCTGGGATGTTGAAATCTAAAAATCTTCTTACAGAGTCTCATTCTAGAATTCAAAAATGGATTTTATGGCTAGATAATTTTGATTTCACTGTACAACATAAACCTGGTCATTTAAACTGCCTTGCTGATATGTTAACTAGGGAAGCAAAAACTACAGATTTAGCCATGTTTTCAACAAGACCATCAAATAAAGGCAAGCATCCTATGACTTAGGAAAGAGAAGATCAAGCTCAAGCCATAAGAAGAAAAGAATTCTTGACAACATAAGTTAAGAAGTAATAGAGATGATGATCAAAGAGAAAGCCAAAGAAAAATTGCCATCCACATTGATTGAAGAAATCAAGGATTCTCCCATGAAATTCGAGATCCTCAAAAAATGGGAGCAAAAGGCATTTTTAGGCCTAAGAAATTCTTCAAAAATGATACAGGGTTGTGTTCGAAAATTCTCCATAGATTATGATGATAAAGATGTGTGTTACTATGATATTGGCTCTGGACTAGTGTGTTGGGAAAATTATGCCTTATTGTTACAATTGTCTCGTGAAAAGAGGGAAATTGTTGTTTGTGCATATACTAGAAATTTAGTAAGAAAACCATGGACTAGATGGACTGAAATTTTGTTTGAAATATTTATTCCAAGGGAGGAATGGTCACTAAAAAGACCTTAGTTTATTTTTAATTTGCAACGTGAACTAGTGATTGCAACACAATATGAACTCTGGTTCAAATTCAAGCTAAAATTCGTTGTTGTATCTTTATCCAAACTTGATCCTCCAGAGCTTGTATAAGATGAACAAGCATTAAAAGATAAGGATGGAAAAATCCTAGGCATAGCCCGAGAAGAGATACTCCTAACCCTTCAGATACAGATGAGCTATCAAGGGGAGTCTCTTAAAGATCATAAACATGCACTCATGCCCGAATCCTTTGTGGGTCGTTGCCTTGACGATTTCCTCTTTCCAGTACCAGATTTACATGAATCTTAGGACCATATGACTATGACTTTGATATCTCCTGAATTGAAGAAGAGATTCATAATTTGAATAACTGCATGGAGGATTAGTGCATAAACATTGTGGACCCTAATTTGTACATAGTATATTTACTTGGTTGGCCATACAATATTTTATAAAATCTTAAAATATGCTATGTGGGTGGCAATACACTCCACTTTGCACTTTGTCTGTTTGTCATCCATTTCATAAGCCATACTATTTTGTGAGTGGTGTAGCACTCCACTATGTATCTGTCAGGTCTGATTCATGTCCCCATATGTCGAAAGACCACTAAGGGACAAGATAACAAGTGGTTTTCCCCACTTGCCTCGAATCTTAGTTTTATTTTTTCTTTTGTCACCCAGTTGGATCATGAGAAATATCCCTTGTGAAGAGCATCTTATTTTGACCTAAAGATGCCAGTTAGAAATTCTCGGTTAACCAGATGGTTATGCTATAAGTAAAGGCCCGAGCCTCTCATTTTATCATTTCAAAGTTGGCATTCAGAGCTTTTCAAGTTTGAGTCTAAGTTTTAGTATTGAGTTTGTAACTTTTGATCCATGCTATGTATGATCTTCCCTCATACCAATTGGTGAACTTGGGAATACGAAACAATTGGTTAAGACCCTCTGTAATAAGCCTATAAAATGATCCAGTTTATGTATGCTCTCCCCTCACATATGTTGATNTGTAACTTTTGATCCATGCTATGTATGATCTTCCCTCATACCAATTGGTGAACTTGGGAATACGAAACAATTGGTTAAGACCCTCTGTAATAAGCCTATAAAATGATCCAGTTTATGTATGCTCTCCCCTCACATATGTTGATGATCTTGGGGATCAAAAGTAACTGGTTGAGACAATTTGTTCTTCTGCAACAAATTCGTTATTGTGTGGATGAGTTCTGAAGCAGTCTGTATGTAATGAAGACAGGAGGTTGATCCTGCTTGTTGATTCTGGTTACCAGTAAAATTTGCTAAGAAAGAATGTGATTCCAAAATTTTATTAGGAAAGGCCAACCATGTCAGGAAAATATATAGATGGCTCAGAAGTACTTTTACAAGGCCAACTTGAGAACTTCCCACTAAAAATTGGTAAGCAATCTTTCAAAATTTATTTTCATTATGTGACACAGATTAATGATGGTTGTGTAGTTGGTGCAGAATTCCTTGAACACATAGATCCCATGACAATAAATAATAAAGAGAAAGTTTTTGAATTTTAATTGAATGGAGTGAAATTTCAAAATCCTCTGCTTACTGAAGGAAGATCTAGAAGCAGAGAAAAAGAACAACAAAGAGAATCCGAACAAACTCCATCATCAAGAGACTTACACAAAATGGAAATAAGTATTTGTTATGCACATATACATGGAGAGAAAATGTTGAAAGAAATTTCAGAGAAGTTCATAAGAGATTTCACTTCAGAATATCCTAATACCTTATGTCATAGGGAGAAATATTTTGTATCTCTTCCATATGATCCTTTGGTCAAAATTACTCCACAAAAGGCATCAACAACCTTAATGAGTCCATCAGAGATTCAGACTTTCCAACAAGAGACTAATGATCTCTTACAGAAAGGATTGATAGATCCATCCAAGACTGCATGGGCATACAAAGGATTTTATTTCAATAAGCACTATGAGCAGAAAAGAGGAAAGCCGAGGTTAGTGGTAAATTTCAAACCACTAAACAAAGTTCTCCAACACATCATGTATGCTCTTCCAAATAAAAGTTCATTATTAGAGAGGATAAAAGGAAAGACTATATTTAGTAAATTTGATTTAAAATCTGGATTCTATCAAATAGTTATAGTCCGAGAGGACAGACAGAAAATTTCTTTTGTTGTTCCCCGTGGCCATTACTTGTGGAAGGTAATGCCTTTTGGTTTGAAAAATTATCTTAGTGAGATCAAAAAATGGATGGAGGACATATTCAGAGAATTCCCATGGTTAATAATTTATTTTGATAATATTGTAATATTTCTAAGAATATCCAAGAACACCTTAAACAATTGCAACAATTTTATGATCTAGTGTTCAAACATGGTTTGGTTTTGTCAAAAACCAAAATGGAAATTGGGAAAAATAAGATTTAATTTATTGGTTTTAAGATAACAAAATGCCAGGTAATTCTTCAAGATCACATTTTAAATAAGTTTACAGATTTCACTGACATTCTTCATAATAAAATACAACTGCAGAGGTTTTTAGGCAACCTCAAGTATGTTAAACCATTCTACAAAGGGAAAGCATATGATATTTTGATCCTACAACAAATATTGAAAAAGAATCCTCCAGCCTGAAATAATTCCATGGTTGAAGCTGTCAAAAGAATTAAAGAAAAAGTCCAAACTCTTCCACCATTGTCTCTCCCTACTGGAGAAGGGAACTATAACATAGAGATAGATGCATCAGATAGTACATGGGGTGGTGTACTCATTGAAGACATTAATGTAGTTGAAATTATATGCTCATATGCTTCAAGTTCTTTTCGAGGAGCATAACTTAATTACCCTTCCAATCATAAAGAACTCCTTGCAGTCAAGAAGACAATGCTCCATTTCAGACTCTATCTCAAACCAGTGAAATATCTAATTAGATCGGATTTTAAAATTTTACCTGGGATGTTGAAATCTGAAAAGCTTCTTACAGAATCTCATTATAGAATTCAAAAATGGATTTTATGGCTAGATAATTTTGATTTCACCATACAACATAAACCTAGTCATTTAAACTTCCTTGTTGATATGTTAACCAAGGAATCGAAGACTACAGATTTAGCCATGTTTTCAGCAAGACCATCAAATAAAGGCAAGCAACCTATGACTTAGGAAGAAGAATATTGAGCTCGAGCCACAAGAAGAAAAGAAGTCTTGACAACATTAAGTCAAGAAGTAATAGAGATGATGATCAGAAAGAAACCATAAGAACAATTGTCAACCAGATTGATTGAAGAAAGCAAGGATTCTCCCATGAAAATCGATATCCTCAAAAAATGGGAGCAAAAGGCATTTGTAGGCCTAAGAAATGATTCAAAAATGATATGGGGTTATGTTTGGAAATTCTCCATAGATTATGATGATAAAGATATGTGTTATTGTGATATTGGCTTTGGAACAGTGAGTTGGGAGCATTATGCCTTATTGTTACAACTGGCTTGTGAAAAGAGGGAAATTGTTGTTTGTGAAGATACTATAAATTTAGTAAGAAAACCATGACCTGGATGGACTGAAAAAAAATTTGAAACATTTATTCCAAGGGAGGAATGGTCATTAAAAGGACCTCATTTTATTTTTAATTTGCAGCATGAAATTTTGATTGCAACACAATATGAACTCTCGTTCGAATTCCAGCTAAATTTTGTTGTTGCATATTTATCCAAACTTGATGCTCCAGAACTTGTACAATATGAACATGCATTAAAAGATAAGGATGGAAAAATCCTAGGCATAGCCCGAGAAGAGATACTCCTAACCCTTAAGGTCTGAACCAACTATCAAGGGGAGTATCTTAAAGATCATAAACATGCACTCATGCCCGAATCCTTTGTGGGTCATTACCTTGATGATTTCCTCTTTCTAGTACCAGATGTACTTGATGTAGAAATTTCAATACAAATTATGTATTGCATGGATTCTCCTGATCTAACAATTATATGTCACTGTTAAATACAAAATCGCTTCTACTAATATTCTTGCGGAATTTAAAACACGATCACCAATTGCAATATCAAGAAGAAAGATCAATCACACATAACACAGATGTTTTATCAGGAAAGCATAAAGCTAAAAACCCCACTATCATATATTATGTTTATATCATGGATCATGAAGCAATCGCACACAAAACTCTAATCTAAGAGATCTCAGTACAATATACAATCGTCTCACACTGTCATACAAAAATTGGCAAATGCACGTGCCAATTTACTGCCTCCAGACAACCTGCCTCCTCTGCGCAATCCTTGCAATGGAAAATCTGCAAATGGATTCGAATCCCTCTTGCCTAGGTTGCGCATGCCTCATAGGCACATCCACTGTGTGTGTGATTGCATGAGTGCACTCACTAATGTCATAATTGATAGTCAAACTGTCCCTTTCACCTGTTATCTCAACTGGGTCTCCACTAGATCTGACATGCATGTAGTTAACAGTGGTAAATCTTCAGTTGCATGTGAGATCATTGATTGTGAATTAAATAATAATTAATTCATTGATCTCTCACTAGTGTAAGTTCAGTTACAACTAGTACAACTAAGCTTAACTCACTTAACTGAGTTAAACTACTTCACAACTCACATAACTACACATCCAACTCTGTTACAACTTCAAATCACTTAGTTATAACTAATTCGATTTGGATGTCCCACTGATCAACCTTTGAACTCGAATTTCCTATAGCTAACTGATTTTCCATTTCAGTTAACTATTTTCAAGTAATTATGAGATAATAGATTAATATTTATTGTCCAATTTATTTAAGGGAAAAATAAATTAGACACACATTTCTTGTTGACTTTTCAACACTCCCTCTCAACAAGAAAGGGATTATCCTTCACCCTAATCCTGTCTCTATGGTATTTGAATTTTCTTCTGGTGAGCACCTTCATCAGAATATCTGCATCCTGATCTTCCATAGGAATGTACTGAAGAAACATGATCTTCCGCTGCACACAATCTCTAAGATGATGATACCGAATATCTATATGCTTAGATCTATCATGAAACACAGGATTAATTGAGATTTTAATGCAACTTTGATTATCACAATGAATCATTGTCGGATCTAAATGAGAACCAAACAAACCAACCAAGATCTTTCTCATCCAGATAGCCTCACATGCAGCTTGACTCACTGCCATGTATTATGCTTCCGCTGAACTGAGTGCCACGGATCTCTGCTTCCTGCTATACCAAGAAACAACTGTATATTCGATACTAAAGATCCCCCTTGATGTGCTCTTTCTGTCCGTTGGGTTGCCCGCCCAATCTGCATCCGTTAAGTCATGCAACTTCACCTCATCCGTCTGTTTGTACCATAAGCCATACTTAGATGTTCCCCTTAGGTATCTCAGGACATGCGTTCCTGCCTTCCAAAAGAGCTTGGTAGGCTTAACCATCACCTGACTCAATTGGTTAACCGCATAGCAAATGTTTGGTCTCGTGTTCACTAAATACATTAGTGAACTCACTAACTGTCGATAGACAGTAGCATCCACTACCTCTCCAGAAGTAGCATCCTCTTTCCTTTGGTTTCTTGGAAGAGGAGTATCCATGGGTTTGCAGCCCTCCATGTGAAGCTTACCCAGTATCTCCCTTGCATACTTGCCTTGAGACACAAAAATTTCACCATCTCGCTACCATATTTCCAATCGAAGGAAATAATGAAGGAGGCCCAAATCCTTCATCTCGAACTCCTTTGCAAGGTCCTCCTTGCATGACTGTATCAACTGCTCTTCACCAGTCAATATTAAATCATCAACATAAATAAAAATGATTAAAATCTTAACCTCCACCACAATTTGGTATAGGTTTGCATCTGCTTCACTTTTGGTGAAGCCCAGTCCGGTGAAATAGCTTTCTATCTGAGTGTACCAAGCACGGGGTGCTTGCTTCAGCCCATACAACACTCTCTTGAGTCTACACACATGTGACTCCCTGCCAAAGGTCTCAAAACCTTATGGCTTCTCAATGTACACGTATTCCTTAATGATCCCATTGAGAAACGCAGTTTTTACATCCATCTGATGAATGTGCCATCCCATCTGCACTGAGAGTGCAAGGATGGATCTTATGGAAAAGTACCCTGCGATAGGTGCAAAGGTCTCATCATAATCTATCCCCTCGATCTGTGAGAAGCCCTGGGCCACAAACCTGGCCTTGTATTTCTCCACACTCCCATCAACAGCTTGCTTTACCTTGTAGATCCATCTTGAACCTGCCACTAATTTGTCGACTGGTCTTGGGACAATTTCCCATGCACTATTTTTGACAATGGAGTCATAGTCCTCTGCCATAGCATCAACCCAAATGGGATCCTGCACTTCTTCCTGAAAGGAAGATGGTTCAGTCACAATACATTTTCTCATGAGAGCCATGTATCAAGTAAATTGATCATGAGACTGTCTCTGTCTGCACTGTGAAGTAGGGGCTCCTACATTATGTGCAACATCTAGTCTCAATCTATCAACTTTTGTGGTGCGCTTTCTGCCATTTCTGATGGATGGCTCTACTTGAGTGGCTTCCTCCACTCCATGAACCTCCTCATGTGGATGATCCACATCTTGAGACTCATATTTGGGAACCAACAATTCCTCCTCTGCATGCAAGTCTAGCTCCCTCTCAAGCAACAACTGCATGGATTTCCCCTCATCGAATTTTATATCCCATCGCATAACAGTCATCTTATTGTTAGGAAAATACACACGATAATTATGGGGTGTTTCTGTGTACCCCACAAATATCCCAACTTCAGTAGTCGGCTCCAGCTTCTTCCTGGCGTCCTTGGTCACATGTACATAAACAAATGAGCCAAAAATCTTAAAATGAGAAACATCAAGTTTCTTACCAGTGAAAGATTCTTCAGGTGTACTCATGCCAAGTACTCTATGAGGACAACAGTTTTGCACATAAACCGTAGTGTTGCATGCTTCCACCCACAAATACATTGGTAGGACCTGATCATGCAACATCGCTCGTGTTGCACCCACGATCGTTTTGTTCTTTCTCTTCGCGACCCCATTTTGTTGTGGGTTATGAGCTGCTATGAGTTCTCTTCAAATTCCTTATTTGTTGCAGAAGTCTTTGAATTCGTTAGATATGTATTCTCCACCATTATCGCCCCTCAGAGCCTTCACTTGCTTCCCTGACTCTTTCTCCACCAATGCTTTAAACTCACAGAACTTTGAGAATTTTTTATCCTTCTTCTGCATGAAGAAGATCCATCATTTACGAGAAAATTCATCAACAAAAATAACATAATACTTATGTTTTGTTGTTGAAGCAACCGAGAATGGTCCACACACGTTTGTGTGAACTCTCTCTAGGATCACCGAAGCATGGTTCTCCTTTTCATGAAAGGTGGAATTTACATACTTCCCATGGTGCAACCCTTGCACTAATCTATTTCAGCAAGTGTTCCCATTGGAAGTCTAGCAAATATTTGCTGCATGATTTTCAAGGCTCCGTGATGAAGATGGCCCAATCGCCTGTGTCGTAATTCACCCTCATCCCGGCTCACCACTTTTTCTGCCTTGCCCATCATGGAAGCGCAACCATCTACCTCAAGATTGTAGAGATTATTAACTCGAATCCCTATTTTCTTGACTTGACCCATTGTTTTATGTCGCAAGAAAGATTTTCCATTGCTGAAAACAATGTCATAGCCTATGTCCTCCATCATTGCGACTAAGACCATATTTTTCTTCAGACCTGGAACATGCATAACATATTTCAATTGAAATGGTTTACCTGATTCTCTCTTAAAGGTAATGGTACCAATGCCAGTTGCACTGTATCGTCCATCGTCACCCATCTCTATATGCATTTTGAGATCTTTCTCCTCCAAGTCACTGAAAAGCTCCTTATCTCCCGTCATGTGGAAGGAAGCGCCACTATCCAAATACCATATTGATCCCAATGCACTTGACACCATGCATGCGATTAAGGAGAAGTCAAGTTCAAATTGTGAGGCAAGGCCCTCACCAGCTGCAACTCCAACAACCTTCTTGTTCTTCTTCTTTTGCGGACAGTTAGTAGCGAGATGCCCATATTCGTGACAGTGAAAACACTTCACTTTGGACAAATCCAACTTCTTGAATTTAGACTCAGATTTTGAATGGAATTTCTTCCCCTTCCCTTTCTTTGCCTTGGCAACCAAAGCAAAATCCTCTTCATCGTCATGCTTTGATGAAGAGCCATCTCTGGTATTCCGCCTGAACTCCTCCTGCACTGGATCCAACCATAGTCATTCCCAATCTGGCAATTTTTCCCTTCCATTGATAGAGTCTTGATAACTATGCCAATTCTTGGGAAGTACTAAGAGGGCCAAGCTCACCAAATCATCATCAACGACTGTTATTCCCACACTCCCCAGCTCATCCCAACATTGGAGAAACTTCATGA
>SNQJ01S0026498.1:44782-56684 GCA_010110895.2 Picea sitchensis | reverse complement strand
ATTGCAATATCAAGAAGAAAGATCAATCACACATAACACATATGTTTTATCGGGAAAGCATAAAGCTATTATGTTTTTATCATGGATCATGAAAAAATCTCATACAAAACTCTAATCCAAGAGCTCTCAGTACAATATACAATCGTCTCACATTGTCATACAAAAATTGGCAAATGCATGTGCTAATTTACTACCTCCAGACAACCTGCCTCCTCTGCGCAATCCCTGCAATGGAAAACCTGCAAATGAATTTGAATCCCTCTTGCCTAGGTTGTGCATGCCTCATAGGCACATCCACTGTGTGTGTAATTGCATGAGTGCACTCACTAATGTCACAATTGATAGTCAAACTGTCTCTTTCACATGTTATCTCAACTGGATCTGACATGCATGTAGTTAACAATGGTAAATCTCTAGTTGCATGTGAGATCACTGATTGTGAATTAATTAATAATTAATTCACTAATCTCCCACTAGTGTAAGTTCAGTTGCAACTAGTACAACTGAGCTTAACTCACTTAACTGAGTTAAACTACTTCACAACTCACATAACTACACATCCAACTCTGTTGCAACTTCGAATCACTCAGTTATAACTAATTCGACTTGGATGTCCCACCAGTCAACCTTTGAACTTGAATTTCCTATTGCTAACTGATTTTCCATTTCAGTTAACTATTTTCAAGTAATTATGAGATAATAGATTAATATTTATTGTCCAATTTATTTAAGGGAAAAATAAATTAGACACACATTTCTTGTTGACTTTTCAACACTTGAATCTCAAGACCCATATGGCTAATACTCTGATATCTCCTGGACTGAAGAAGAGATTCATAACTTGAATAACCGCATGGAGGATTAGTGCGGAAACATTATGGACCCTAATTTGTACATAGTATATTTGCTTTGTTGGCCACACAATATTTTATAAAATCTTAAAATATGCTTTGTGGGTGGCAGTACACTCCACTTTGTACTTTGCTTGTTTGTCGACCATTTCATAGGTCATACCATTCTATGGGTGACGTAGCACTCCACTATGTATATGTCATGTCTAATTTGGGTCTTCATTTCTTGAAAGGCCACTAAGGGGCGAGATAACAAGTGGTTGTCCCCACTTGCCCCAAATCTTAATCATATTTTGTCTTTTGTTAGTCCTATTGGATCACGAGAAATATCCCTCGTGAAAAGCATCTTCTTTTGACCTAAAGATGCTAGTTAGTAATTCCCAGTTAACCAATTGGATATGCTATAAGTAAAGGCCCGAGCCTTTCATTTGATCATTCGAGAGTTGTCATTCGGAGCTCTACAAGCTTGAGTATGTAACGTTTGATCCATGCTATGTATTCTCTTCCCTCGCACCAACTCATGAACTTGGGAATATAAAACAACTGGTTAATACCCTCTGTCATAAGTCTGTAAATCAATCTAGTTTATGTATGCTCTCCCCTCACATATGTTGATGATCTTGGGGATCAAAAGTAACTAGCTGATATAATCTGTTCTTCTGTAATAAATCCATTCTTGTGTGGATGGGTTTTGAAGCAGTCTGTGTGTAAGGAAGATTGGAGGTCAATCCTTCTTGTTGGTATCAAAGCCAATACTTCAGTCTTCAAACTTCTGTCAATTTGTAAGATCTTGTTCACTTAATGAAATATGTGCATATTATAATATTTATGCAACATCTCTGTGTTGTTCTATTGAGTTTATTGTTATTCAGTTATCTATTTGCATGATTGTTGTTTCTAATAGGATGATGAGAAAATACTTTAAAGCCAGCGGGATGTGAGGGAAATTTTAGGTCTATAAAGTCGAGGATTGGCATATGTGACTCTAGGTCATTCCCTATTATCCTGGTTATTTTATCTCAGTTAATCACATTTATTAGATGGATCCCTTTATGGATACAGTCGACTTCACAAAATTCTCTACTTCGGTAGATAGTATTCCCATAACATCTATAGAAAAATGACGATCTTCATCAACACTTTCAGGAACAAGTTCAGACAAAATTTTTATCTCCATCCATGAGCCTAATTCCTCAAAACACTAGGAACTTCCTCCTATCCGTCCACAATATGCTTATAAATTAAAGTGGTGGAATTACATGTCTCATTCATTTATCAAAGTCCACTCTATTGACATTCCTTTCTCTGCTCATGAAGATCCAGTGAATATTACCTTAATAGATAGAGATCTAATCAACTAGGCAAAACGACAAGGATATTATCATGATCATATAGGTGCAATCATGTTTGGCTTGAATCCTTTAGTCAGACCATAGCTTCCTATATTTTCCCTGGTTTGTGTCATTGATATCAGACATAATAAATTCTCTTATGCTTTAGTTGGTGGATTTTTTGCACCTCTCTCTGATAGCCCTGCCTTTGCAACTGTTTTTCCTAAATAATTTGTTTCACTTTTTATCCTTATATATATGAATTCTTAAAATCTTATATTCTCCCTTCAGGATTCGATATGTCAGTAAATTCTCAAATCATCCAACTCAATTCTCTTCCGATTATTCACTTTGGAAATGATAATATTTCTCCTTTACAGAAAACTGTCTAAAAAACTCTGCACTTGCACAATGTAGTGCAAAAGGAAAAATCCAAGCAAGTTCAACATGTCACATTTGACTGGACTAGGATTGGATATCCCACTCGTAATTGCCTCCACATAATACTTAGTGCTTCTGATACTCTTCCTAGGTCACAAAATCCATCAATTAATATAGCAACACAATTTGATTTTGGGGCAATGGCCTTTTATATCATGTATATCCACATCATTACAATAATCTTTGGATCATTACTAGGGAACTATAATATTTTCTTCTGGAAAGCTTCTTCTTTACAAATAAAGAATTTTCCTCTTGCTTCTTAGAAAGCGAGCATAATTCCACTAAGAAAAGATTCTCTAAGAAATATATAGGTTTTTCATGGAAACAAGCATCTAGGGAGACATTTTATTCCTCTTTCTTGCTTAATCATTTTCCAAAACCAATTAAAATATACTAATTTTTTTCATTCTAGATCAAGGTCAAGCAACTCTTTCATCACATTAAATTGAAACATTGAAAGAAAATTAAATTATTAAAATCCTTAGACAAACTACAATGAATAATTGAATTGATGAACCTAATAAAAAGAAAAGTGTTATGCATGACTAACTAGAAGAAATGGAACTCTCCGTTAACAAACTCTGGGTAAACAAAATATTATAATATATATAATTCAAAAGAAATGATGTTATATATGATAAAGGAAACAAAATAGAAGTTCCATAAGATAGTCCATCTTAAAAAGCAAAGATGATGTCGAGAATGTACAAAAATTTAGCATGTCCAACCAAAACTACAACAAGCAACATTTTAAAGAACCCAAATAGATGGAAGTGCAGAGAAATCTACATATCAAATTAAACTAATAGATTAGTTTCATAATGCCAAGTGAAAATGTTATAGACGATAAGAAAAAAAAAAAGAGAAAATAAATTGCAAAAATGTCTAGGATGCCTTTTCATGAAGATAAATGATGGCCTAAGACATAGAGATAAACTCTCTATAATATAAATAACGACCAAAAAGGAATCAGTCTTTAAGAAACACTAAGAGCAACTTGTCCCATTGTTGAGCTTCATCTACACTGCCCAAGTCAACATCCTTGAGGTTTTCTAAATTCACTTTCAATAGCCACATCATCACCACAAGAGATGGAAGTAAAGGATAACACTATAAACAATTGCTTAGCCCAAAGGCAAGCATTTCTCCCACAAAAAGGGAACCAACTTGAAAAATTTAAACCTTGGAAATTACTTGTGCTAACTTGAAATACTTTTCATTTTTTTTTTCAAGTTGTCTGTATGTATCTTGCTTACATACTTGTCTCAAAGCATTCTTCAAATTTGTCATAATTGCAACTAGTATGTGAATTCCTCTTGTAATTTCCTCCACAAAATACTGAGTGCTTTTGATACTCTTCCTAGGTGACAAAATCCATCAGTTAATATAGCAACACAATTTGATTTTGGGGCAACGACCTTCTGTATCATGTATATCCACATCATTACAACAATCTTTGGATCATCTGCTTCAAAATATGCATTTTATTTCCATAGCATAATTTGCATAGAAAGGAAAACATCCGTTCTTCATTTCTATAAAATGCTTCATAAGGTTGCATCTACCTTGTAATAAACAATGAGAACTTAAAAGATATTATTGTAAGTCTTAAAATTAGGAAAAGGCACCATTAAAAACCATATCGTCCAAGAGACGACGAGCAAGATCTACTTGGCTCGGGTTTGCACTACAAAACACACTAATCCTTGCATTATAAGTGGGCACATTAAGGACAATACCACTTTTCCTCATCGACTCCCAAAGGCCATAAGCATTCTTCATGTTCTTGCACTGATAAAGAATTTGAAGTGTATTATGAAAGAAGCACGGACTAGGCAAACTCTTTATATGTTCATAATGGCCGAAAACTTCAATGCCTCTCCACTTGAAAGCTATCAATGAGAGTGCTCAATAAGGCATTATAAACCAACGTGTTGTTCATAAGCAATAAGTGGATGATCATTTCCCCAAAGGTATTCCTAGCCTTAATTACATTAGCTTCATTCTCCCATCCCTACATAAGAAACACATACATGTCGACATCCAAGATTATAATCTCCTTCATCCTATTGAACAATTGTAGGGTTGTTTTCACCTGATTGTACATATACTATGCATTTAGAAGACAATTTAGCATGATGACATCCCGTCGACATCCATATTGCTCCATCACCCCAAACATCAACCTTGCCTCACCGACCTTATTGACCTGCACATAATTCCCAATCTCAGAGGAAATAGTTTCTATGGACAAAATCCCCTCAGTATTCACTACATTAATGTAGTCCCACATCACATCAAAACAATTTTTGTTTTCCAAGCAAATGCACAAGCGAATTTGAAGTGAAGGGGATGTGTTTCTTGTCAAGCTTCCATCCGGCCCAACAAAAAATTGCAAGGCCTCCATGTCAACACCATAGCACAATTTGAGCATGTCCTCCACAAAATGGACTAAGGCCCCCAAGACCTAGCTCTTTCGATGCACTTTCAATGCCCATCCCATGCAGATTCTTTAGAATTTTTCCCACAATGTTTTCAATTGGCATCTTTGGGGAATACTTTGAGGGGTCCAATTCGAGCTCTTTAGGGACTTGAGGTAGTGGCAAGGATTGAATTGGGAGTGCCACAAAAGTGCATAAGGAAGAATAATGGGGTGAAGGAATAGGTTATTGTGCAATGAACTAAACACAAGGCTAAGAAGTGAACCTTGTGATGTTGAAACTGACACGAGAGCTTCAATTTTAGGTTTCTTGTTCTATTCATTAGGTTGTTCTTTTGCCCTTAGCGAGTCTAACATGTTGTCTTTGTTTTTTTTTCATCCTCTCTTCTTCTTGCCTAGGCTTCTGCTAATTAGAGATAAACTTCAACGCAAATAGAATGACTAATTGGGCAAAGGCATACCCTGCTAAGCTGTAAAATTTTAGAACCATTCATGGGCATCCAATCAAAAGGATTCAGTGGATGCTCCTTCCCTTTCTCACAGTGGTGAGGCGGTCAACAATTGTTGTTGCTATATTTCAAACACACAGAAAAATTCACAAATATATTCATTACACTGAAAAAATAAGGGAATTCACAGGGTTTAGATTTTTCATCGAGATTGCAGGGATTTTAAGTGATGGGCGATGTTGATGATCACAAATGATATTTTTCTAACAACACCAAAAGAGGTTGGTAGTCCTTCATGGAATATGCCAAGAACATAATCAATGATCTCTGCAAGTGCCAAGTTCTAACTAAGTGGGGCCTCATGGATAAATAATTTAGAAGGAATGAGGAGACTTTCAGCCTAGCATTCCCGTTGGATTTGAGATCAATTCTCCATGGGGGCTCTCGGTGGGAGCCAGGTTCCCAAAATGGAGATTGAGAGCCACATAACAACTCTCTACCATCCATTTCACCTCTCTTTTCTCTAGTTTGAATAAATTCATCCCAAAAGAAAACTCACAAGTGTTCAAGAAAGAATGTTATGCTGACTCCCTTGCTTCTTGCCAGTTGCTCCATATATGGAATATTAGAACCCAATTGTATAGTACATTAAAAAACATAGGGAGATAATTGAAAAAAATTGCAAGGATAGTGTTCTCAATAAGGTAGAAAAATTTCTATGAAACCTACTTTTCACTTCAAAATAGTCCACATTATCAAATTGATGAGGGAGAAAATGACGTAGATTGTTTAGTTGTTTTTCCTTTTGTCTGGAGGTAAATATAAATGTGAATATTTGTATGTTGTGATACAGAATGGAGCAACATAGAAGCTGAATCATAAGAAAAGTTGTTATTCTATTGTCAAAAAATGAAATCTTCCACACATAACGACCTTCTTTATATAAGCATACAAAATATGGACATCATGTTTGGTCTTGTTTCTCTTTTTATTATATATATTATAGTTAACTACTTAATGACTAAATGATTATTAAGATATTCCACTCCTCCTTTTCTTGGTTTGGTTGTACTTCCAAATTCATGTGGAGCTAGTTCATTGGGGAGAAGATAAATACTGTTGCATGTAGTAAAAGGCGTAAGTTAAAAAGTGGAAAAAATCAACCATTTTTTCATCAAAATTCTTCTCTAAATTTTGTAGGAATTTTCCTGGAAGTTACAGTTCCACTTAAATGATGGGAACTTTACCATGGAACTTTGCCCTTAAGGGTTTTAGCCCATTTTAAGAAGACTTGAATTATGGAAATTTCAAAAAAATGAGTGTATTAAGGGGGGACTTTGTCTTGTTGGAAAAAATAGACTCGTTGGAAGGTTGAGTTTGTCCACTTTTTAACTAACTCCATATCAAAACATTGCTCGAAATTTAAGCAGTAGTATATAGATAGCATCAACAAGCATAATACAACACATGGCAATAACAATGGCAACATGTACGACCAGACTCCATGTGTGACATTAACATTATGACACATGACACTTGTGACACAATGCATCTGAGCATACAACATATATTCTAGACAATGTTTTGTTTTATTCAATGCTATTTAACCTCATAGAATTTATGATCATATTATATCATGTTATGCACACACAAGCATCCCATATTTTATCCTTCTAATATTGTATGAATCTCACATATATCTAAGTAAACATTGTCATTGAGGTTTGGTTAGTTGGCAAATTAGTTTTTTTATCTCTTCATCAAGATTCAACTTTCTTGCAGATTTCTTTGTGAGTTGTCTTGCTTGTGTAAGCATGTTGTTTTAAGCAATTGGATGTAGGTGCAAGTACTCTACGAATTTGGTTGAATATATATCCTTAATCATGACATCGTAGTTGTGGGACATCTTTGTGTCATTGTAATATCACATATTAGAAGATGTTGTTTACACATGTTGATACAAAACGTTCATCAATTTTTTTTTATATATATTAAAAAAAACTCAACGTAATAAGATGTTTCAAGAGTCGTAATTGCCCAATTATCTAGAGGCGAGACATTGTTTGACACTTTGAAGTGTGTAGTCGAGGTCAAGCCCAATCGATGCCCCCTGTGGGAGCACATAATGAAAGATATATGTCATGCACAAGTTACACATAAGAGTGGGCTAACTAGGGAGCAATCTTCCCTCAGGAATTCCTCTTTTCAGGTAAAAAACCGGCATGAATCCGACCAAATTTTCAGGGGTAGTCTGAGTTTCGCATGGATCAAAGTTTCATGCATTTCAGAACCTTACCCTAGGGGTTTTGCCCCATTTTAAACCAACCCAAATGCTCAGAAAATCGATCAGAATTCTAGATTGACCGGAAATTTAAAAGTTGGCCACCAGAAAACCTGTCGGAAAAATAACTCAAGAGGGAAGATTGCTCCTTAGTTAGCCCACTCCGTTACACACATCCCAACGCTTTATAGTATGCATCGTAATAATAATAATAATAATCTAATTTTAAGGTCACGACCAAGCCAGACACCAAATTGGTGTATGAAACCCCCTTGTGTGTGCGACAAGGGACCCCCTCCGCGCAACTATTTGACTACTAAAGTTTACGAAGATATGCCTACCCTACCCTCTATGGATTTGAACTTATAACCTCTTAGAAGAAAACACATGTTCTAAACACTTGTTATATATATATATATATATATATAAGTACCTATACACTACAAAAATATTTGACATATACATATTACATAAATCTCAATACCTTACACTATGCCCTATAAATTCTAACATTGGGATCCATGCAATACCTACATAGTGGATATCCTCTCCCTTTGTGTATATATCCTCCAAAATTATATTCTCATTATTACCCAAAGATCATGTTAAAAAGGGATTGGTTCTCGCATGGGTCCTAATGGATCATGGAAATTCTCACTATCATTATGACCGAGATAACATGTTAAAAGGAGATTGGTCCTTGCATTTTCTACTAGAGAATGCATGGTGGGCAAAGTTAGATCCAATCATGAAATTAGATAACATGGAATCTAAACGTTCCCGTGCATGCCAATCAATCGATATTTACCCCTCATACGAATACAAATCTAATTATAAATCCTCCCCCACTGGCCAGGTCCACCAAGTAACCAATATGATATTTCCACGTGTTAAGTACGGTACTGCAAAAACCCATTGTCTCCGATATTTCCCGACCATGGAGGACGAAATAATAGTTTTCTCCCCGTCATCCGCCACGTCATTTCACATGACCGAGCCTTCGCCTCTGGCTTTCGTACGTTCTCCGGATTTTCGGAAGCAAATTGAGTCTTCTTATATAGTCTATTTTTCTTGTCTTTTACTGATTAGACAAAACCATGGTCAGATACATCTGACGGAGCACGTGATCCGATTGAGACCCCAGCAGCATCTTCTCCGTCCAGATGGATCAAACCACGCGGAGTTTACGTCATGCATGATTTATTTTGTATAATAATTATAAAATGCTAAGTGAAAGACTGGAGGGCCGCTGTGGTGTAAGAGGTCCCCAGTTCGAATCTCTGTCCGCCAGTTTAGTGCGTGCTAGCGGTGTTGCGTGGCGAGGAAGACATGGAATGCATGGAATGCCCAGAAGTTGTTCACCCTGAAGCTACTCTTTAACCCTAGTAAAACCCCAGCAAAATCTCTTCTTAAGGAAGAAATTTGATCACGCTAATGCATTCCAGAAGTTGTTCACCCTGAAGCTACTCTTTAACCCTATTAAAACCCCAGCAAAATCTCTTCTTAAGGAAGAAATTTGATCACGCTAATGCTGATTTTGTAACCAGCATGATCATCCGCCCGGCAGCCTAGCCTCTGAGAGCTTATTCATCTTTGATCATGTTTTGGTTTTCTTTTAAAAAAGAGAACTCCTAAAGGAAAACCTTGTCGAAGCTGCCGAAGGCTGGAGGGCTCAATTTGTTTTAATCTCTGTGAATTCCGGGTTCTCAGTTAAGAAATGACGTTCAGTGATATCGCTCGCTGGCTGTTGGGTCGCCGGGAGTCGAAACCCCGACCTCCTCGGCCGTCTGCTTCTTTCCCAGCGAAAGGGAAATCCACTCGGCCGTCTGCTTCTTTCCCAGCGAAAGGGAAATCCACTCGGTCGTCTGCTTCTTTCACGGCGAAAGAAAAATCCCCTGGGCAGCACGGCGCAGGGCAAAGAGCAGCGAGACATGGCCGCAAACGGGTCGGCGAAGTCGACGAGTGGCGAGTCGACAAGGAAATCGATGGTTTCGTGGTGCTTGCGGAAGGAGGAGACTGGACGTCTTGCTCTGATTCCGACGAGTCCGACTGGTCCATTGGGTGGTTCGAGCGTCTTTCCTCCGAATTCTCTAGCGACAACGAATCGGATAACAGCTTTGCGGTTCTGGTCCCTTGCTACGGTCCCTCCTCGCGTAAGGCGCTCAATTCTCGCGGTAAACAGAATAAAGAAACGAGCATCTTGGGTATGATTCAGTCCAACAGTTCGTCGAAGGGTAGGTTTGTGGTTCAAGTCTCTAGAACCATGAAATTTGATATATATATTTATTTATTTTTGTAATTAGGGTTTTTATGTGTTGTGCAGATAGCCAGAAATGCGTAGACAAATGGTTGGCTTCTCTGAATGGGAAGTGAAAAATGGTTATCAATAACCAGTCTGTTATCTAAACTTTAATGCTGTGATGACTGGTATAAAATCGAATTAAGGTCGAAATATATCCGACAGTTCGTGAAAAATGGAGCATTAAGTTGAAGGAAAATATCTTCACCCCATTATTTTATGGGGTTTTTATCTACAGATTCTTCTCTGAATTAACTTTAGATTTTCCTACTAAGTTAAACCTGGGGGGTTTCTCTGTAAATATTCTGCTCTAAAATAACTTTAGATTGTCCTGCTAAGTTAAATCTGGGTTTTTAGACTTTTCTCTCTGGGTGACTGCTATTTTTGTGTATATATTCCATCGAAATGGGATGTTGGTGGGTATGAAATCCAACAGTGAAAGCCTGCAGTCCTTGACTTTTGATTTGATTTTTAAATAGGGAAAATGATTTGTTTGGGGATTTCAATCACTAAATCTTTTAAGTGGATGGAAAAATCATGATTGTATATAACGCACTACCATGCTGAAGATGTACAGAATTCATATGTATATATTTACAAAATTCATATATAACTTTGTCAATGTTATGGAGATTTGTGTTTGCAATTTGTATGTTATTCATGTTAAACCATTTTTTTTTTTGGTTATTTATGAAGAGAGATTTATGATTTTTTTAAGTGAAGAAAATATTGTATTTTTGAGATAATGGTTTTGTTTTTATCATTAAGAAGATTGTTTGAAATCCTGATTAGAATTATGTACTTGTGGATCTTAGAATTTTTTACATGCTCTAACTTTTCACATGATATGCAGTGTGTGGGTTAATGTAATTTTTCTTTCAAGGAAATTGTGGGGATTGGTGCGATTTTTTTTATATTATAAAGGAAAAAGGAAATGGTTTG
Organism: Picea sitchensis; assembly: GCA_010110895.2. Classification (NCBI taxonomy): domain Eukaryota; kingdom Viridiplantae; phylum Streptophyta; class Pinopsida; order Pinales; family Pinaceae; genus Picea; species Picea sitchensis. The sequence continues at coordinate 45,647 of SNQJ01S0026498.1, read as the reverse complement.
ATATGATATTTTGAAATGGATATTGGGATTTTTTATATATGAAGTGTGTTAGTCAATGCAATTTTTGTTTTTATTAGTAAGGAAATGATATGAAAGGTGTGAGTTAATGTGATTTTTGGAAAGGAAATTGTTTGATATAGTATTTTGAAATAGATATCAAAGTTTTTGACATGCCAAGGATATGTAGTGTGTATCTANAATGCAATTTTTGTTTTTATTAGTAAGGAAATGATATGAAAGGTGTGAGTTAATGTGATTTTTGGAAAGGAAATTGTTTGATATAGTATTTTGAAATAGATATCAAAGTTTTTGACATGCCAAGGATATGTAGTGTGTATCTATGTTATTTTTTCTCACTTCCATTTTAAATGTTTAGCTTTTTAATTGATTAATGGCATTTGCTTTTATGTGGCCCTAACTTGTAAAGGTGATATTGGTTTTAGAAGATATGAACTTTGTTTTATTTATTAAGCTTATGAACTTTTTTCCTTATAGCTTTAACTGATTACTTTGATAAGTATCCAATGAATTTCTCAAGTAAGAAAGCTTCATTTGATTTGTGATTTATTTCAAGTACTAACTTGTTAATCCAATCGATTGTTGGCTTGTAATGCATGAGTATAAGGTCGTCCCAATAACAACAAAGAAGGGCAAGAGGTATAAGCAAACAAGTTCAACACCAAGAAAACATTGAAGGATTGTACCACCGTGGTGTATATTACTACTTTGTACCATATTGGCTAACCTTATGATATGTTTTATGGAGAAATTTTCTCAATATACAAAGATGCAACGAAGCAATCAACTTTTTCAAATCCTAATGCCCAAGGCATTGAAGATGTTGGTATGAAACACAATGTAAGAA